>JAKOGI010000814.1:230000-400624 GCA_029747015.1 Carnegiea gigantea | reverse complement strand
TTTTTTTTTTGGGGGGGGGGGGGGGAATCCTCTCTTCCCTATTTCTCCATTCTCTTCACTCTCTCTTTCCAGCTACTGGGAATGCCACTGCAAGACCTGCTGCCAGGTGCACATAGTTGTCAGCGGTCTAGATTGTTGTGTTTTTTTGCAAACACTTGTTTCTTAATGCCAGGTTTATGTGATCCTTCCCCGGACCTTGCGTGAATGCGGGATGCTTGTGCACCGGGCTGCCCTGTTTTTACCAACTAAGTATGGTCATGCCTCTGCATGCTGCTCATCAATGTCGTATCACTCTCTTGCCTTACGTTTATTTCCTTTTACTTCGTCCACTGCATGATCACCCATATTAAACATCATCGGTGCTGTCAAAATCTTTGCCATTGTTCTCATGTTTTTCAATTTACTTACATATGTTCTATTTATCTATGTCTCTTAAAACAGGTTATCACTTTTGCCGCTCTTTCTTGGGGTTTTTTTTTTGGGGGGGGGGGGGGAATCAAATTGTTTTCCTGGGTCTGTGTGGAGTACCTATTCTCGCAAATCTCATGGCAGGAGTAAGATTGCATACATCTTGACCTCACTAGATCCTGTTCAGCAGCCCTCAGACAAACCTTCCTGACTAATATAGCAATATAATAAGCATCCCATATTAAGCTTGTTAGAAGAAAATACCTTCAAAATCTCTATGTTTGTAAGTTCATTTGCTTTGTCACTGAGCAATCTAAGCATCTGAACAAATCGTTCTGTGTACAAATTGACCAGGAGTTGGAATATTTCATATCTGCCGTCAAGAAAAGAACATTCATTAACTTTTGAAGAGACAGCCAACGCAAAACAAACTCTGCAAGGAACAAAATTCAAATCTCCTCCAAGCCTTTTCTTTCCAGGCCACTGGGTTGGGGGGAGGGGAGGAAGAGCTGAAGCTAAATGTTACAGCGGGCAAGGTTGAAGTATCCGTTTTTATTTTACCCTTTTTTTTCAGGAGTTCTGTCGAAGCATTCTTATTCGGCAATTGCAACTTCATATTACAGCAATAAACACGGCATATAGAAATAAATATTCTGAGTCCTAATAAATAATGATCACAAGAAGGGTAAGAATGAGATAGTAAGATCAGATGCACACGTAAAGAAATAAAAGGGGGGGGGGATATACTTCGATTAAAAAGTCCTACAGTTACTCAAATAATTCATTATTTACACTGAAAGCTCTTCCTCCCAATATAATCTCTTCCAAAACTATCAGCGTCCATCATCAAAACAAGATAAATTTACAGATCAAACATGTAAACCAGATGGGTCTTGCCATCAAATTCTCATCCAAGGCCTCCGTTAGAGTAGGAGGCCCAAGGAAAATTTTTTGAGTACATGATAAGTATAATGGGCCATTTGGTCCAAAAGAAAGACAATAAATAAATAAATGGAAAGAAAGGGAATAAAATAATAACCCTTTAACCCCCAAAACATTTTCTCTTTCCTCCTTTGGAAAGTGCTCGGCTCATCCTAGAAAAAACAAGGAATAACGGGACTAGATAATCTCTCTTATATTCAGCGTCATCATCCCCGGACACCACCATAATCCTTCTCCCTATAATTGCCACCCGCCTCTCCCCGTCCATCACAGCGCTGCCACTACGTTCCCTCCCTGCTATCAACACCCACTTTGTCCACCATCCTACCTCTTGGCTTGGAACAATACCCACTTCTTCGCTGCCTTCACCACTATCACCAGCGCCTCATCTAACTCTCACCATAATGGCCACCCTTCATCTTCCCATGGTTTTCTTAAGATGTGTGCCCTTACGCCCACCCATGGCCACAATCCAAATTCAGAATTTGGAGACCATGGCATGCCACAACGGCCCAAATTTTCTTTGTTGCTTGATAATGTTACCCCATGGTATATACCCTCATGGCGGAACAAGAGCATGAATGCTTCAAATCTGCAGTTTTGGTAGCATGGCCGGCGACCAAACACCTAAAATTTTTCCCCTCTTTGACAAAGTGTGTTGTGGATCAGTGGCTGATGAGTGTAGAACATGCGGGCTTCTACAGTTTAGGGTGCTTGTGGACAGTTCCCGCCACAAATATGTTAAAGGTGATTGCCGATGGTCAAAAGACTCAAAAATAATCATTCGTGGTCGCTAGTAGGCAATCAGATGGAAGGGTAATATTTCCATCTCCTTTAGCAACTCACTTTTTTTGCAGCTCATGCAGTGATTGCCACGTGATCAGAATAGTTAGATAAGTTCTTTTGACATGAGGATTTATATTGAACAGAGATGAAGTGAGAAGAACAAAAGCAGGGGGGCTAAAATTAAGACCGCAGAAATATATTAATTGTGGCAAATTTGTTGTATGTTGAAATTCCATATGTAACTTTCACATAGATAGTTTATAGGCAATTACATAGTAGTCACATCTAGGAATAGTTTAGTAAGATCTAGTTTTCTGTTAGGTCCTGATACTTTTAGTTCGTTTCTTGTTACATTCAAGGTTTAAAGTTATAAACAGATTATATGTCGTAAGATATTATTGCCTATTTGATTAACACGATGATTGCTTGGCTTCCCTTGACTTGGTTCTCCTTCTTCCCTTTATCCTCCCTCTTCTTCTCATTCTAGTTCTTTTCATCAGTCTAATTCTCTCTACCCACCCCAATCTCTACCAGTCTAATAACAGGGATTCCTATTTGCTGTCAATTTGGTATTAGAGCATCACTGTCTCTACGAATTTTGTAGTAGAGCCTCCTCATCATATACTAGTATGTCAAAACATTTTTTGCTCATTATGTTGAAAACAAGTGGTGTAGTATCACATGAGCCTCAGGTGTCACCAGCCATGAACATGAAAATCATCGAAGACCAACCGTATGAGAGATTTAACGATTAAAGTTAGTTCATAAGTATAAACAAACTACAAAATAGCACAAGAATAGATTTTAATTCTCAATTACACTTCATGAATAAATTTGTAATTTAACCCCCTTATCTTTTATTGCTCTTTAATTACTCTATACTCCTCTTTTTTTTTTGGGTTGATGAGTAATTAAAAATTGCATTAAAATGACACCAAGGGACATCATCCACGTATAACAGGGGCAATTACCAAAATTGTAATGCCCTCAAGCTCTCATGCATAATATTATCTAAAAAGCTCAAAAAGGTCAAATTTCTTCCATAATAGAGCACTTGACTCCAACCATACAAAATCTTCAAAAAGTGGACCTCGAGTTACTGATAGAACATAGCTTTTGCCGCCAAAAGAGGGTCAATTCTGTTCCGAGTTAGTCTCCCAAATAGACAAAGGAACTATCTTCCAAAGCTCCAAAAACCCACCTCTTCAGAATAAAAGACCCCTTAGAGTCATAAGGCCAGACAATCCCATCATTGCCTATTCTTATCAGCAAGCGAAGGCAATGGATTACAGACACATTGTTCGACCCAATCATTCAGCCTTCTCAAGAAAGTTTTCCTCTATCTAATATTTTGGGTTTCTCAATAAAGTTAAGCTCCAACTTCCAATGGCTCGGTTTACCCTTCCAAGGCAATAGTTCTAGAACTGTTGCCTCTTTCGAATGAGTCATCCTAAAAAGATCTAAAAATTGAACCTTAATAGGTTAATCCCCCACACCAAACATCATGCCTAAACACCACCTCAGAGCCATTATGTGCATCAAAAGGTACCAAGGATTTGAGGAGCTCCAAACCTGCTTAAGATAGATTTCCCGCAAGCCTGAACTCTTCTTGCTGCACATGCCCAAAATTATGAACCCCATACTTTGGATTCTTCATCCGACTTCAAAAGCTTGTATGGGAAATTATAGTCCAACATGGAATGGACTATAAACACTTCATTCTAAAACAAGGATGTGACACGGACACAGAAATTCAGCAATCCAATTAGACCAATGCCAGCAAAACTTCTAGAAAATAATACGTGGGACTTCTTAACATATACCCATATTAGGGACCGGCCGTCAAAGTCTATCTAACATATGCTAATAAGGTAATACCATTGCCAATTTGCCATTTATGGTCAAACACTACTATCACAACTCCTTGCTACTCTTAGATGAGAAAGCTTACATTAAGGATAACAAGTGTACGTAGAAGTGCTAGAATCTACAAGTCCTCCATAACACAATTACTTCAACTAGATTGCATTCCAACTTAAACCAAGCCATAGATCATAAACAGAAATGCCTCCTAGGGAAACTACTCAGTCGTTTGCCATTTTCACCGTATGTAAAATAGTTTGTCTTATAGCAAAATAGAATTCTCAAAAAAATGCTTACATTTTACAACAGTAGGCTTAGATTGCAAATATACACAGATTGTTTGACTCAAGCAACTGCAAATGTATGCAATTTAAAGTCAGCTGTTTTCTACTTTGGTTTAAAGTTTTTATTTATACTTCTATTCCTCTACTTAAAATTACCATAGGAATTATAAACTAAGGACATCAGCAAAGTAACAATGTTATGAACATAAATGTATTAATAACTTCTTAAAAGAAAGCAAAATCACTAGCAATACAAACCTTGGAGGAAAACAAGGGGCTACATAGTCATAAATATCTCCAAGCTCCTCTCCAATCTACGAGGAAATGAAGGAAAATCAATCATAACTTGAATAGAAGCAAGCATGAAGGACAACATACTTGCTAAATAATCCAGTTTTCTTTTACACTGCTAAGTAGACAAAAATACACCTTCATTTCAGAACGAATTTTACTAGAAACATTTCACAAGATAGCCATCAAATTGGTTACTCAGCACATAAGTACATAACTGATCCTAGATTTGCACAAATTCCAGTGTGCATTGTTCAACACAGGCATTATTGAATTCGGCCTCTTACTTGGAAGAAAGTAACATGAATTCTGAAGTTCAAGCACCAGAACACAACTTTTCTTATTAAAAAAAAAAATCGAATCTTTTGATAAAAGAATGAATCCCAGTGAACGAAATTCCATTGGACTCTCAAGGATATGGATGCATCATCAGAAAAGGTCAAGTAGTCAAACAACTGTACATTTCAAAAGTCTGAGACAAAAAGGTTTATCAATTCTGTCTCTGTGTAGAACACAGTAAAGTAGAACAGCTGAGAACATAATGTTTCCTTGAGGAGCTTTTCCTTCTCATTGAAAGACACCAAAGAATTGGAGTAGAAACTTCGCTTCACTTGCTACATACTCTGTACCACCTTCCGAGAGGAGGTGGTCTTACCCAAGCAATGATACCTTAAGTCCTACCCATGCTGCGTGGACCTTTTCCCGGGAACATGCGGTCTGTGTTATATGGGATGCTGGGGAATATTAGGCCTGACGTTCCAATTTCAATTCAGTGAATTTTTGGAAAGCAATATCTATCAGTGTGTTGCTGCCATAGTTTGAAATATCTATTTGAATTGGAAAAAAGAATCCAGCACTCAAGTGGTTTTCACTTTACTCCTATTATTTTCTATAAAATGTTTGAATCCACTAAAAACAGATGCCTGCAAAAATATTTCTGTGGGTCCCCTGAAATCAGCCTCCCTTCTAACTGGTGTAAGGCTGCCTATATTTGCATCTCCCAAAGACATAGAACGAAGTCAACTGGCATCCTTAATAGGTAGTGTTGTTATTGTACCGAAGAAAAACCAATTGACATTCATAAGGGTTGGCTTCTAGAAAAATGGCAAAGTTCTACTCACTTATGCTTTTGGTCAATAAAGTTGTATACTATCATGGAAATCAAGTGCTACTGAAATGCCTTATGTGCCGGTCTTCATGTTTTTCTTATTTATCTCCATAATAGGACGGTGCGATTCCTATGGTACATTCTCAGCTGTAATCATAGGTTTCAGCAACAAAAAAGACTAAAGCATTTGCAACTTGCAACAAACGTGCTCCTCTTGTAAGCACTTCCTTACGTGGCACTAGAGAAGAATTATTGAGACTATCTATGATAACTAAAATACGATCGTCGCTTGGAAGTGCCTACTTTCTTAAGTAGATTGTATCATCATTTTTTAGATATCTATTTCCTGTATTCCAAGTTGATTCTGCTCTCTTTTTAGGAACCTGGTCATGAGGCAACACAGGCAGAGAAGATATGCAATGTCTTCATGGATGCATCAGAACAGGTTTTGGAATCACTTGATGGTGTGGCAAATAGTAGGTTAATGATTAGGAGTTTCTCCCTTCCCCCTAAAACAAAAAGATAAACTCTACTTCGGATAAACTGACCCAAATTAGATATGGCTTCCAAAACCAAAGTCTATGCCAGCACAAGCGTCAGCATCAACATTCCAATCACAGGGAAAGTTTTCCTCTAGTATGTAGCCTGTCACTTGGGTACCTTTATCTGGGTAAATGCAATACCCCCCCCCCCCGCATTAAGAAAAGCTTGAATGCTCTAGACCTTAATTTTCTGTACCTTTATTCCATATCCAGGTGATGTACCGTCAAACTAATGCTGAAGCATTAGTTACAGCATTAGTTACATTTCATCAAGTTTTTATCTCGTAAGGCAAAACTGATGCAAGAGCATTATCCTGGTAACATTCATCAAAGTTCTCAAATTCCTCGAAACAGAAAACTAATCCCTCTGGAGCATTCAAGCTACAGAATAGTTCTATTGAAATCCTTTGACAACCTCTTTCACCTTAGCAATATTGAAAAGTGAAAATACTGGCTAAGGCAAAAGCTTTTATCTGATAACTGTCAGCTGTGCTTAGCAAAACTAATGCACACAATCCATTCAATGGATGCAAGGCTTTGTTAGTTCTAACACCTGTTTTTGTTTTCTATCTTCGTAGAGCAAATGCAAGTTGGACCTCATTTTACACTGTTCCTATTACCGGGAGTACTTTGCATATTTGATATGGTTTAGCTTAAGTTGGGCTCATCCTGCAAGTTGGAAAAATATTGTAATGCAAACATTTGTCGGCTTAGGCCAGAAGAGAAGGGGAACCTCTGGAATCATGAGTTTTTTGCTCCTTCGACAACATGGAACATAATTCCATAATTTTCAGCAGTCAAGCACCCCCTCTCAATTTAATCTGGTGTAAAAAAGGGGGAGGAGGTTCTGTACTTCTTCTGGAACAACTATAAACATAATCCAAAGAGAGCAAAAAAGGATTTTAAACATACTGCACGTGCTTCCTCCAGAGCTGCTTTATGATCCTGAAAAACAAGCTGATCCAAAGATAACAGTCAGAAAGTTACTTAGCAGTGGATAAAGCATATAGCGTACTTCAATTTCAACAATAACATCGGTCATTCAGGTTCCCCTTGGTATCTTCTTAATACAACCCTTTTTTTGATTGCTTATTTAAAAAAAAAAAATTAAAAAACTCAGTTGTTCAGGTGAACTTTGCATTGTAACTTTTACCAAACTGCGGCTCTCAGATGGTCACAGTCAAACAGGGAATTTTAAACATGAGAACATGAAATCCACCAAAGGAAAAAAAAAAAAACTACAAGACAACTGAAAGACAAACAAGTATCTGTTAATAAACCACTCTTAGAAAACTAACATTCATAATCAGTGACAAATTCTCAATATTGAGTAATATGATGCTCTCTGCCCCTTGTTCAACCTAAGTATCTGAATTCTGAAGCACCTGCTGATCCACCCCCTCCGCTTTTAAAGAGAAGAAACGTCGAGGACATCATTTCTTATACACTATCTCCCTACTCTCAGTACCTTAACTAGACCTTGTTTCGATTTTCCATTAGTTTGAGTTGCTAACAAATTAACCTCATCTTTAGTAGAATTCTACAAATTCCTCTCCAGATTTTCAATGTCCTTTCCACCTGCTATGAATATTTTCGAAGCATTAGCCCCCAGATCCATGAAAAGATCCTCTCCTACACCTCCCCCCCGGCGGGAAAAAAATGCTATGCTGGCAAAGGGGAATGTTATCATCAAGATAATCCCCAGAGACCTACAGCTGAAATTCTCCAGGGAAAAAAAAAGAGTAAACCCGGAATATGTGAAACTGCTTAGCAGAGTACAGTTAATTGAGTAAATAGAATTACAATGAAAACAAAATGACAAAGGCAGTCCTGTTTCTCAAACGTCCCCCCCCCTTTCTTTTTTTGTTCTTATTTTTTATTTTGAGGTTTTTTTTTGGGGGGGGGGGGGGGAGGGAACTTCCATGTTAGCCGACACAACTATTTGATGCTGGTCCCTCCTCAACAAGATAGCATTGTTTACCCTTGTAGGCAGTAGCCAATGTCTTGATGCCAACAGATTTAGCACAATAGTCAAAGAAATTTTAACAAAGCCGAATTATGAAACGCATCTCATCTCGTCCAAGTAGCATAAGCAGTTGATGAGCAGAAAGGATGTTCTGTACTCATCTTGATGAGCAAATTCCTACATGATCTTGCCAAACTTGGAAGAAGATAGTTGCATAAGGCATTAGGTCATTAGAAGAATCATGTTCAACAATAAGACTGTCTTCACAACACAAATTCATGTCGTGAGATAGTGTCTCATACGAAGCAGCACTACCCTCTATAGAGAGCTCTTTGGAATCCGGATTTACTTGTCAGCTTCAGCTGTTACTTTTCATATTCTGACATCCCTGTCACTGCAGTCAGCCTCAATCCAAATATCAATTATCACCATGATGAATTGCACCTAGGCCCTCATCTCTATAAGGGTAGAAACTGCTCAAAGCAATCACGGATTCCTTTATTTCCTCAGGCCTTCATTAAAACACACATACAGAGGACTGGCCTCCCTAGAAGCAAACACCTTCTTTATCAAAACATATGCATATATTTCTAGAAGAAAATAGCCTCAAATGTTTGAGGATGCATATTCAAACATCACTATCTTCACACTTGTCATCCTTCTTTACTCTCACAGAGCACATTGGCCTCTCCAACAAACAGAGATTACATGATTTACATCAAAGGCATTTGACACTACCTGACTCAATTTTTCAAAAGCCAGTAGGTTTTTATTTTCGATCATTCTAAATCAAGTTTATTCCAAAGCCCACACAATTGATGGCAATGAGCAAGGCATGCCACCAATCACCAGAAATGCACCGGAACAGCGTCCATGTATCCGCTTTTAATGCCAGCTTTCTGATACCAAAATATCTTCCCTCAGCTGAGCAGTAGCAAACCCTAAAGGATTATAAGAAGCACATTGATCCCTTAATCATTCTTGGAAGTAGGGATGTCAATTACATCCGAATTCGAAGCAGATCCAATCCGATCCGAGGTAAAATTATCCGATTTGAATCCAAAACAGAAAAATTCGAGTCCGAATCCGATAAAAATAATCCGAGTCCGAGTCGAATTCGGAGAAAGGGTAAAATCCGATCTGACTTTCAATCCGATCCGACTAGATTATTAAATATTTCAAATTTAAAACTTAAGTTTAAATTTTAAAATTTTTACAAATAAAACCTATCCAATATACCGACCCTCCCCCCACCCTGAAGGTGCCATCCTAGCCAGTGTTATTTTTTTTAAGTAAGGTTTTTTTTTTAATATGTAAAAATTAAAACATTGGAACCCTAATAATCTCCCCATTTACTCTCTCTCCTCGCCACTTCGCCAATTGCTCTTGTTAGTCACTCTCGGCCTCTTGCTACTCACTAGTTGGACTGTCAGAGTAGTAGCTCCCTCCTCGGTCCTTGGCTTCTCGCTCTAACTCCCTACTCTCTGTCTCCCTCTCTGAGCCCCTGTCTTCTCACTAGTTTCTACAACACCGACGCTGAGCATTTCATCATCCCTTTCTGATCTCTCATGAGTGCACCATCTCCTCTTTTTCATTTATTTAACAGTTCATACAATAAAATCTAAATATATATTTTTATGACTAGGAGTGTTGTTCAGATTTTTAGGGTATAGAATTAGATAAGTTAGACTTTGAGTATTGTCACTTTGAAGTTTGGGAAGATTGCTGTTTTTGACCATTTTTTAAGGTTGATCAAAATTATATTCTAACACTTAATTATATATGGAATTGCGAATCAATGATATGATCAAAATTATATTCTAACAGTTAATTCTAATGAAAATCTCGACTCCATACAAATAATAATTATACCCCTAATCGGAGACCAATAGAGAAGAAGGGCTAAATAGTGCAAGTAGAGGATTTGTACTCCTAATTATTTCTTTTTATGAGTAGGACATGTTATTTGTGATATTTCAGATGTATCTCGTAATTGTTAAGACTTGTAATTGCTGGAACATGTTGACGTTTTGTTGAGCTTAAACCTTAAAATATGTTCCGTTTTTTATTATTCATTTAGCTTAAATCTTCAGGATTTGATTAATACCATATATGAACGCACATCATCGCATCGACCGGTGAGTAGAATATAGAAAAATTGCATAAAATTATTCCGTTATGAAAGGAATTATTTCGGATCGGATTAAATCTGACTCCGATCCGATACGACTCAGATCGGATCCAGAGGTTCTCCTTCGATCCGCCGGATCGGATTCGGATTGGATTTTCATATCCGAATATAAATCGAATGCGGATTCGGATGTTCCAATATCCGATCCGAATCCGATCCGTTGACATCCCTACCTGGAAGACTCAAAGCAAGGAAGCCAGAGTAGGTTGCACGAAGAAAGGGGAGAAGCAGTATTTGCAGAGAGATAAAAGCCTCACTACAGAGTATATTTCCGTGTAAAACACAGAAGGCAGCACGCCGGCACATGATGCAAGTTAGATATGTATGCTTGCAGTCAGAGATATCGCAAAGTGATCCTTCTGTATCTTCTGCTCAAGATGAGCAATTCTTTCCTACTTGGAAAATTCAAGCTTTATATTAGAATAACACGGTGCAAAGGGAAGTTCATAAACTTGCATCAAAGAAATGGATGACAGAAGTTCCTCGTGAGCACTTCATGGGGAAGCACACTCTATATCTCATGCGGTCACAATTGCAGCGGACAAGAATTAGACACAGGTTCACCCACACGTACATGCAGGCGCATAGCATCTCTGTGTAATCTGCCAATGCAAAGTCACAGGAAAACCACACATAGTTTGTAAGCAACATCATGCAAGAGACCAACCTCAGTAAGAAGCTTGTTGAACCGCTCCCCAACAGCCTTTCTTATTACTTCGTAGCATTTATCCTTGTAGCCTTTTCCTTGAAGCTTCGACTTTTTCTGAATGGAATCATTTTTTTTGCCATCCCTGAAAGGATCACGAGTAATACTATTGTTATAGGAGTATTCTCAGCTGGCATCCCTCCTAAAGTAAGTTCATTAATGCAAAATGTTAAGTCAAGGAAAGCATATTCAGAAATCAGGTAAGGATTATAATATTCGGAAAACTTGCAATACTTGTACTCTTTGAATGTTCAAGGAGGCAAATCATCACTAATTACTTGCTTCAGGAGTCAACCACTTAGAACAAATTAAGCCAGCCTGATTTAGCTCCCCAATTGCTAATCATTATGAACCAAGCCAAACATCTCAGCTGATCACTCCTCCTTATGTTAATTAAAAGGACCATATATGAATTCCAACCCGAGTATAACAAGAACATCTACTCTTCAGCTCCAGCAGTAGGGCTCTATATACATCGTGCACCACCTAAACCAGCTGTGTCGCAAGCCTTATGCATCAGGTGATGTTCTTAGTATTATCCTCGTGACCACTTATTTGAGACCAAAAAATTACTAAGACAGTAATATAACCAAAATTGACAACAAGTCAGATTCTTATCAGCAAATGTCTGAAGTGCTGCATGTATGACACCCTTGAAACTGAAACCATATTTCCTAATTTTAAGGGTTACTCATCAAAGGATGGATGATGAACACGAAGTCAAGATCATTGCATGCAAATTGATAATCTCATGAAAGTAAAAGCTTCTGGACAGAGAAACAAAAAATTGGGAGATAAAGGAGGAGAGTTCTTCAAAACAGGAAGGTAGAGAACACATACATTAATACAGCTATATAACAAATATATTAACACAGCAATATTAGGTTAGGACAACCCATACGGGCCACCCCAAAAGAAAAGAAAAGGCAAGGTTAGAAGTTACTTGGTGGTTCGACGAGCATTTCCAATCGATGCCAAAGCTCCATCTCCTTCAGCCTCAGCTGCTTCCTCAGCTAGTTGCTGATCAAGGATCTCTTGCATTTCAACAACCCTGTACAACCATTCCAAGTGACAGAAACAAAGGAGCAATATATATCATGCCAAGCTATGGCAAAACTCCAATGAAAATGACATACAATAAGGGCAATTTATCATATCATTTTGGAAATGGAAGAAAAGGATGAAGTGCAGGACTTTTAAGAAACTATAAACAGTATGCTTAAGTAGTCGGTCAAAAACGAATAACTGATTCTGGAGTTTGCAACATAAACTCCCCTAATAACAGTGCCACTCAGACTCATTACCTTGTAGATAGTCCCTATGCACCCCACACAACTTATGGTGTTGTTTTCGGCCATCTTCAGAAACATTGTGTTTTTTACTCTAAAACAAATGGGAAGCATCCCTACCCTTGTCAAGTGTCAGCATCCATCCAACGTGGTTATTCTAACAATCATGTGTTCAAGTAACATTGTCAAAGAACAGAATGATCATGGCACAAAAATGTCTTATCTTCTTGTATATATAGAATCATGGACTGCTTCCTCCAGACAACAAATATAATCAGGAACTCAAACCTTCAAGTTTGCAGAACTTGATGATTGAGAACTAAGAATCACAGGGTAATCAAATTCAGACCTTCCCCGCCTCTGGATTGAATAGTGGAGATTTGATATCAGACTTGTTTATTAATGTCTTGGCTGTCTATTAGAATATTATCAGAGTATCAGAAGTTTTTTTCCCTGGGGAGAGTGAGGACATGATTTTCACCATAAAAAGAAAATTTTCAGCGAAAATGTTTTGACTTGTATGTTTCAGAAGCCTGATGTTGAAATGCTAGCAGCCCTTTTTGAACTCTCTTTAAACAAACTGGCTTCAGAAGACCACATTTTGCCTTCCAGAAACGCTAAAGCAAACTGAAATGAGGTGAAAGGCATTAAACTTGTTTCAAGTAGAGACACCCCATATATTTCTTGCAAATTGAACAAAGTCAACTTCAACATAGAGTTTCTTCTGTGAAGAGTTGGAAGCCTGGTAAGAAGAAATGGGATTGTTTTTCCTTGATATTTGGAGGACAAAGGTATGATACTGACAACTAGAACTTCGTTTTTTTTTTTTTTTTTTAATTGGAAGTAGAAGGAATGAGTTGTCATGAAATGCACACCAAACATCTCCAACATGTTTCGGGAGGTATGAAACATTTAGAGGGCGTTGGGAGGGAAGAAGGTAACAAGCAACAAAACAGCACAAGAATGTGCAAAACATTTTGGGCCGTTTGACAAACATATCCCATGCAAATAGGAAATGACAGGAAAAAATCAAATAGTTATTAGTACTCCTCGGGTCTTGAGTTCCCAACTCATCCAAGAAAACACCTAAATGCTTGAATCTTTCTTGGCTCAACCATACAAGCTACCCTTCCACTGTATTTCGTGTTCGCCCTTCAATTGCACTGTATCACTGATCAAATCAGCTCTTCTTCCAAAATAATTATGGTTGAGAACAAAAGATGTGTAACAACTAAGATTGCATGAGTATGGAGAATTGGCTAAATGGTCCATACTTTTTCATTGTCAGGCCCAATAAAAGCTGTAGAAACTAAAGTAGAGGAACAGTCAATCCGGAGATTCTTTTTTTCTGACAAGGATCAATAAAGAGATTCGTGAAATCAACAAACTTTCGCAAGCATGTACTATTTTAAGTAGTGAGCCCCCTGTTTCCGGTTTCTACTTTCCCAAAAAATAAGTTTCTAAGTCACTATTTTCATGTACTTTTCCATTTTCATCTTACGCAACATAATTTTCCACAGGAAGCCCTAGTTGCAGCAACAGTAGCTCATACACAACATACGCAGCCATGTAAGCAAAAAAAAAAAATTAAAAAGGGGGGAAAAAGGAAGAAGAAATGATGAAAGTATGAAATACTCAAAAGTAATAATCAGGCAGACAACATCCTTAATAACTAAGTACAGCACAAAAATGAAAATAAGAAAGTGAATAAGTCATATGTACATACCTCAATGCACGGACAAGAGTTTGCGGACTGCAAAAAGATTCAGGGAAAAGAATAAGCATAAAAAATTCTGACCAGAAGTATCCATTTTTGAGAATTTTGTATAGAAGTCAACTGCTCAATTGTGGTTGCAAAGTCGTCCTTTTTTTTGGGGGGGGGGGAGATCCTGTACATAGTATTATGCACAAGAGCTTAAGAGCATGACGATTCTCGTATTTGCCCCTTCTGTGAATGGGTAACACACAAACAAACCCCCAATCTCTTATCCATATATTATTTTTTTTCGGGGGATTATTCATCAGAAAGAAAAAAGATCATGCCACAAAACCAAATTCAAAAGCAAAAAAATAGCGCCTTTTGAACAAAACAATGATAACCACAGGGGCAATGGCCAAGTTGACTTCCATGCTGTGTCCAATATAGAGATTTTGCAAATAAAGATCTCCAGCATTAAATGAAATGATGATGAGACAGATTATAACTCCACTGAGGTCCCCGGGAAACTTGAAAGAAGCCAGTCAGGGACCATGGACAAGAAACGCAGAAGAAGCAATAAGGATGCACCTTATCCTTCCAGCCATAAGCCTAGAATCAACCCATTAGAGACCAAGATGGCATCAAGAACATATCGAACTCCAATAAATGTCCTTGGATTTTCTACCCTTGGGCAAGTTGGCCAAGACCTTTGAAAGTAACTTATGCTCACATCTAACTAGACTTGTTCGGTCACAATCCCTAACGTCTTTAGCACCAGAATTCTCAGGATCAGGCCAATGAGAATTCCATTTAAACTTGCTATAACTCTCCGAGAGAATGTCATGTTCATGTCAGCTGATCCAATTCCCTGTCAACATAACAATCACAGAGCTTTGTAAAGTTCCTCTTCAGAGAAATGAAGCTAAACACCGTCACTTACAATGCAATAATGAAGGTAAGGCTTCCGATGCTCCAACTTGGAATATTAACTTCAAGAAGGTCTATACGTGGCTACACCATATCAGATCAAGATGACATGAAATTACACTTATGATGTAGCTTAGCCAACCTATGGAAGAATCACTTTTTTTTTTTTTTTGGATGAGGGAAATGAGGATATTAATATATGATGATCAAAAGATCAGATGCACAAAGCATCCTACGAAAGACTACATCTACATACATCCAAAATGCAAACTATCAACATAGTCGGCTATGTCAAAGGGGGAAGAATCTCATGTTGGTATCAACAATCTTAGGCCATAAGGCTTTATATTTCTATCTCAGAAAATCTCATATGTCAAAATGAGCTGCAGCTCTCTCTCTCTCTCTCTCTCTCTCTCTCTCTCTGCGTGTGTTTGCGTGTATGCGCACGAGGGAAAGCGTGCGAGAGGTTAGGTTTCCTAGCACAATCTCATTAGACGTCAAACCCATTAGTTCTTCTTACGTATGAAGGTAAGCAATAGAGCTCATGAGACTGAATTTCTTGCAACTTATATCACCAAAGACTTCTTTGTTTATGCCTTCGCTCCTCCTTTACAGTCTTAAGGTCTTTTGACAATAACAAAAAATGGCATATCCTTCTAGCTTAGCCTCTTCCCACTTTGCAAGAAGGTGAAGTGATGGGCTTCCAATCAAATACTCTCATGCCTAAATGATATGTCTCCCTAATTCATCCTGGTCTACCCCAGATTTATCGAACAATAATTTGGCAAAGGCCAACACAATCTATTTTGAATAAAGTATGGCAAGTATTATTTCCTCCTAATCCTTGAAAAGTAGGACGCAATTCAACTTAGAACAACTGGTGTCATCTTAGTTTTAAAGGCGTGGGGCGCACTGAGACACATAGGGGCGCAAAGCGCAAAGCAAAGGTGCATGCATCATGGATGCAAGGCACACTTCTATGCGAAAATTTGTAAAAGTCTTTCACATTTCACAAAGCATATTTTGCAAAACAAGTCAGATAAATATATTAAAAAAGTGATTAGACATCAATATAACTATTAACACCGCATATAACCTAAGATGTGTTATCTTATCATCATAATTACCCAATGCCCACACTTACCACACAAGCATAGCTCACCTTTTAGCTCCTGGCGAAAGAAAAGTAGATAAAAGGTAAAGATAAGACTAAGAAAAATTGGGGGAAAAGGGGGAAGGCATAGCCTCACATCCTCAAGGTACATCTCATCCCTTCCGAGGCACCGACCTGGTAGCCTAAGGCCGAGGCGCGCCTAGGCGTGCCTCAGGCGGGCTTTCTTAAACTAAGGGTGTCATCACCACTCTTAAGTCCACTGAAGTCTCCTAGAAAATCTGAAGGATTTATAGTCAGAAATTAAGCCATGACATCAGAAGGACAAACCCTAATACTCCTCCTTTCCTCCTTGCATGCTGTCAGAGAATCCATTATGGTCTAGTCCACCTTTCCCAATATCACGTAGTTTGTCCCCAAGTTTCAGTTTGTCCTCGCTAAAATCCATAGTTGCTCGCACCCACATAAGCACAAGCCTTATGTATGTCAGTATGTGACAACTACATGACATGCATTGAGTAAGAAAGAATTCCACTAATATCATGACAGTCACCATGACCTAGACGTGGTGTGTTCAAACATGGAAATACCATCTTCACAAAATGCCAGAGACGGCAACATACATCTAGTGCTAGCACAGCAAAACTTAACAGGCCCCCTTTAATCACTAGTTGATTTTGGTGCAGATCAAAAGAAATGAAGAACCAACTAAGGATTCAAAATGCGGTTGTGTTCACGGTACGGTGAAGTTGCTCTGATGCGGCAATTGCACTACATACCACGGTTGTCATGCACGCATTTCACTCAGCTTCAAAACCTTTCCAAAGCAGTCATTTCATCACGGGACAGCCCCATCTTAAATTCATGGGGCCAACAATTAAAATCCAAAATCTCTCATAGAAGAAAATTATTATCAGCTCTTTTCTCCTCACATGCTTGTGTAAGTAATAAAGGATGCACTGCATGAGCATGCTCATTAATAAATATAGTAAACATTAATCATCAAAACAGTTTCAATCTCTTGTTATTTAAATAAGAATACATCTAAATGAAAATGCATCTACAAATGCACTGTCAAATTTGAAAAAAATAACTGAACCTTCTCTTCTCTGTTCATACTAAAGCAGAAATGCACATACCTTTCTTTGGAATGTTTGAAGAAGTTGCCAATATGGTCCCATAAAGTCTTCTCAAATGTCTCCCATGTCCTATCAATATCTTCGAAATATTCTCTACATGATGATTGTTATTTAGAGGCAGGTAGCAATAGACAAGAAAGAAAATATAAAATCGCATCCATCCACTCCAATGCCACTACTTTTTTTGAAGAACCTTTTAACTGGAACAAAATTTTCCAGCACTAAGAGACAGACTGGTTTCACATGCTGATGCCATAGAATATATGGTTTGCAATCCTTACAGTGTATCCACCCCACACCCCAAAAAGAATGTTGCATCCAGGTTTTCATTCTATTAAATATGTGTTCTAGCAGTGTACCAACCATAACTATGAAATTCATGTATTGCAGATCTATATACCCTCCTAACAGCACAAAAATAGAGAACAAAGGCATTGAGAGACCTGATCACTGCATTTAAGTAATAGTATTTCCTCTGTAAGCTATCAGCATAACAACCATAACAACCACCCGTCAAATAAACTGGGCTAAGTCACCAAATCTCTAAATAAGATATACCCGATGTCTCTTGGACCAATATACTCCATTCATCCCACAATGACCGTCCAGGATTCTGGTTTGCTAAGTCATTAGCAACTATTATCATCGCGGTCATTATTAGTGGATAGGATAGCCATATTAGGATGACCAGAGCATGTATTTTATTTATAGATGACCCTACATGTATTAACGTGACCATTCGAAATCCACAACAGAACTGAGAAGAGACAGACTACATGCTTTCAAATTCAGTGGACAGATGAATAATAGCTACAAGATCAGCAGACTAGCATGGACATCTAATCGATGATCACACTTTACCTAAAACTAGAAGACAATGGTCAACTATACTTTCCAACTCTAGCAAAACAGCGATGTTTTTTAGAGCCACCAAGTAGAACATTGTGTTTAGAAAGTTTCATAAGCACCACTTAGATGTAAATGCTGAGAAACAGGGAAGATTCACCAAGAATGAAAACAAGGGAATACTCATGAACAACATTTAACTATCACTAAATGCCTCTGATGACTAACAACCATTAACCTTTTCACTTATGAATGCCAAGCAATTAAACAGATGAATGCTTACTTTATTCTTCCAACCTCTTCTTTGTGGGATGCAACAGCTGCCAATGCAAATCTGCGCTTGCCATCTAGAGCCGTTAATCTCTGTAACAATCACCAAGGCTAAGCATAAAAAGAGTAAATATATAACAACCAAAATCAAACATGAAGGATCTTGATTTGCCTCATATGTATTGATGAGTTCTTTATCATCACTCAATGATTCTCGAGCCTCAGATGCTTCAACAGATATGGACATCATGCCCTCAATATCCTGCATGGGTTTCACAAATTAGCTTACTACATCCAACAGAACAAGAGATTCTTCTTCTACGTTTGATAGACAGAGGAGAAATGGAGAATGACATGAATGCTTGATTAAATACAAAACTTTGAATGTACAATTCTCATTAACACCAGACACAGAGAGATTTGCAAAGCAGACAAGAACTTTATAACAAAGCAAATAGTTCCATTCATCCTGATTTCACACATGAAAGGTCCGAAGAATTTTTTCCCTTTGGCAAGGACTGAAAGAAAGGGTAAAGACAAATGCATTCAAAAGCAGTAACAGAAAAAATCTCCAGCTACCTTTAATGTTTTGTTCAGGTTATTCCTTGCATTGCTAAGGAGCTTTATCTGATCATGGTTTTCTATCAATGTCTGGCACTCTTGACATAACCTGATATCAAGGAGAAAATCAAACAAGTTCAAACTAAGTACAAGACAACCCAAAAAAAACCGCACACCATTGCTCATGCCAAATGGTAGGATGAAGGCTATAGTGTTTTTTTTTTTTGGTTTTTCCCCCTTTTTGATGCACAATGGAAAAATAACACAGTTCAAGAACATGGAAGGGAAGCAAATCATTCACAGCCCCTCAATCCGTGTAGACATAAGCTTGATAGTAGAATGATGGTGTGAGGGGAAGACAGCGCTTTGCCCTCTCTTGTAGTCATTTCCCTCCCCTTAAAGTAACAGTTCCTCTTCACTAGTGTGCATTTTGCAGTAGACCTCCATCACCAGTATTCCCCTACCCCAGCATCCTTGATCTTCCGGCCCCACCCTCACCACCTCAAAAAAAGGGGTGGAAGAGAAGAGGAAGCAAAACCAAAGGGGAAAAATGACAAACGCTTCATTTCTAGCTAGCCACCAATAAAGTTTCTGAATGCAGATATCTGAGGTTACTTCAACTTCAGCCCCATGCCTCATCGTTAATAGCACTTAAGGATATTAATGGCTCGCCCCCCCCCACCCCCCCCCCCCCAAAAAAAAAAAAAACAATCAAAAGAAAACACTTGGAAGGGGGGAGATCATCATAATGTTAATCAGGAAGGGTCATTGCTATCTACAAATCTTGTGAATTGGGTTGGTGGAGGCAGGGGGGGGGGCGCGGCAACAATGCTTAATTTCCTGCCACACTAATATCCACACCATGTTTCTATGTATAAATTTCAGAAATTTTCTCCATTATACCCTGGACGCAAAAATAAAATTAAAAATTTTTTCTTCTCCCTTATTTTTCAGGTCCAAGCAGAAAAGAGTCCAGCATGGCTAACTACTGAATGGATATAAAATGGTCATGTCAACATAGGTTATGAAGGATCTAGCATAAGCAGGCCCTTTCAAGCCTTCAAGGTCGGATAGAAGAAACGCAATCAGGCATCCACCATAACATGAGTAGCAGAAATCTCTTAGAAGGTTCTAAGTCTCAAGCTTGCCTTAATTTCTTGCAAAACAGCTACGCTTCACACACATAATCTCTTTAACATGTTTGTAAAGGCGAATATAGATATCACATTCTTCTGCATAAGATTGGTTGCAGTAAATGGACAGATAGAGAGGCCAAAGGATCAACATTAGTGACAATGTTCAGGCTAGTGACTGCTCCACAAGGATTTGAAGCCTTATCATCTATAACTAGGGTAGGAATAAGTCAAGCCAGCCTGCAAGGATGTATAAGCCAGCATGCCAAAGTCGAAAAGCTCCACTCAATTCCAACTCACTCGTACACAGAATTTAATCAAAAATTGCATTAGGCTGGCACCAAGGGGATGCTATCCATGTACAGATGGGGCCATTAACAAAAAACTCAAGTTTCTTCCAAAGTTCCACCATTAAGCACTCGACTCCAAGGAGACAAGATTTTCAAAAAGTAGAGCCTGAAATCTTGATAGGACAGGGCTTTGCCCTCAAAAATTTGACAATTCCTTTCCATCCAAGTCCACCGTGAAACGGCCAAAGGAATCATCTTCCAAACATGACAAACCCAACTCTTCGTTATTCTTCTTCCCCAACCCACCACCAAATCTAGAGATTATAAGTATCTGGTGATAATTTTTATCTAATTTGTTGGTCTATAAAGATACAAATAGATATGGCTTATTGCTGCATGTCTTTATTCTTCAAAGTGATAGTTCTAACTATAAATTTTACAATAAGGTGAAAAGTTCATAATGATAGAAGGTATTATAGCACAAACTGTACATTTAAGGCATGTATGACAGATAAGCTTGATCAAGAATCAAGCTTGGCTCAAGGCTTGGTTGATCAAGCAGAGCAAGGATCACCACGAACTATCTCTTTTTCCACTCATTTCTACAGCTACTACAAAGACACGTGCAGTGTGGATACTACATAAGCAAAGACCATGGAAGAGAGCAATGCATATGCTTTAGTGGTTTTGAACAGAACACCCAGAACATCTGACTGTCATCTCTCATACTCAAAGTTAAAATTGCATATCTAAAGTTAACACAGCAAAATACAATATCCGTTAAAAAAAAAACAAAGCCGCTGGGCCAAAAGTAAAGGTACATACTTCTCAATCGAAGCAAAGTTCTCGCGAAGATGGCTAACAGTTTTTTCTGACAACGAAAGTGATTTTAGTCCAGCCTGTGCCTGCTCAACCTGCAGTCTCAAACACACAGAGGTCACTAGATGACTGTAAATACAGAAGGAAAAAAAATAGTAAATGTGGCCAAATTCTTGGCAGGAATCTCAAGGCATGGATTTGCATTTGCAGTTTTGTTGTCGTAAATGTGGTAAAAGTATTCAAAAAATTATAAATCTGGAAGCAATTTAATAAGCTTTGCATATTACCTGTTCTGCAACCATTGCGCTTAGCTGAGCATCATTGGCCTGGTAAGCACAAAAGCAAAAAGCAAAAAGCAAAAAGCAATCAGGCAGTGTCACATTACACCATTATACAGCACGACTTCAAGCTTCACTTGAGCAATACATAAAGCCCAATCTTCTAAAAGCAACAATGAATATGTCTATACTTCCCTTTACTAAAGCTTTTTTCATGAACAAAGGCCTGAAATCTTCTTGCAAATATCCATGAATAGCTTCAACTGGCAAATTCTAATCCATAAGAAATCATACGCATCAACTGTACAACGTTTATTCTGAAATACTTCCTACGTTCCCAAAGCAAATAGAGACGAAAAGAAACAAAAGGAGATGACAGTTTCTGCTTTTTCTTCCACTTAAATCACTTGTTATTCGTAATTTCTTATGCAAACTACATGTACTGCAAATTTAAAGTGGTTTTTATCATCACCTACCACGCCCAACAACACTATAAGCTGGTTTCAAACAGCATTTTGCCAACAGAAACACCAGTGGACAAATAGGCATGCCCATACACAAGCAAACACAGATACATGCACAGAGAATGTCAACACTCAACTGCATTTTCTACAGGTTATCCACAATAGCCTGGACAACAACACACCATTTCCCTTGAAGAGGTTTTTCTGAGGCAGGCTCACCAGTACTTTCTCTTGGAATGTAATTCACAGTATTGTTTTATTGGCTTAGAACAAATCAAATTTTCTTAATTGTGCTACCGGTTGATTTTTTTTTTCCCGAAAAAAGAAACTCAAGTATTTATCAAAAATAGAATCACAGTACTCGATCATTTAGTAGGATCAAGTCCTCCAAATTAACAAATTCCTAATTTAGAATCGTTAAAAGTTCAATAGCCTGTTTACATGCCCATCTACCAAAATATCGCCTTACTCAGGCTTTCTAGTTCATCAAGGCCACTTAATACCATGTTTCTCTCCCCAATGAATTAGTCTTGCTTTTTTTTTCTCCCTCCTGCCTCAAAATCTGATGGTATTGGCAAGATTGTGTGGCCCTATGACTTCTTCAATGGGTCTTTCACCATTAGGAGCTTCCGCAAGACACTTCATATCGAATTATACTAATTTTCCTCCCAAGGCCAATTGGAAGTCTAAAGTTGCCTGGATAAAGCTGGCTTTTAGGCTTAGGGCCACCAAAGTTTCTCCTTGATGACATGCTTAAAGAGGAGATTTGCGACCAAGTCGGTATTCAATGTGCCTTGGGCACGAAGGTTCCATTGACTAACTCCTTGTCCATTGCCAGTGTTTCTCCACTTTGGCATGTGTCTCTCTATTGGGTCTATAAATGTCGTGATTTAAATATGCCCTCTATCACCTAATCTTGGCTCGCAAATAATATAATTTTAGGTCATCTGTTTGTATTACTTGATTTTTTTAGGTAATTAATCAAATTGAGTGAGTCCTAATACCTGTGCTTGACAGAGGGAAAAAAACGATGCAGAAGTGGTCCAAAGCCGACTAGTGGAAGCCCATAAGCTCAAGCCATGCATTGTCGCATCTTATGTGATCCTTCTGTAGCCCTCTCATCCATTCAAGCCATGCCTTGTCCCTACATATGCGGAAGTTCACGCCATACACCATCCGCTTACATTTCGGAAGTTCAAGCAATGAGCCTTCTGCTTTGGCCATGAACTTGCCATGATCCACTGTGATCTTTGCATAAGCAGTGCAGAAGCTCAAGACCATGCCAACCTAAGATGCATCGCCAAGAACTTTTGGACATCCACTCATGAACTGTCCGCGAACTCTTCGAACTATCCACAAACCCATCGGAATTCAAGACCAAGCTTTGTTCATCCATGTCCAAGCCCAAGCTATCCTGCCTATGCACCTTCCATGAATGATTCATAGCGTTCATGACATGGCTATGGACGTCCAAAAGCTAAGCCAAGGGTGCTCGCTGCAACTGCCCCTCGCTGGGCCTCAGCGGGGCCAGACACGGTCAAACTTTGACCAAATCATGAGACACGGTGGCTATGGACGTCCACATGCTGAGCCAAGGATGCTCGCTGCAACTGCCCTTGCCAGGCCTCAGCAGGGTCAGACATGGCCAAACCATGTCTCATGAAACGGCCAAACCGTGTCAAGGTATGCGGCTTGTGCCCACCTTTTGCTTTTGCTGCCTGGCTGCACGTTCACAGGGGGCAACACGGTTGAGTGACACAGCGTGTCAACCTATTTTCGAGCCTATAAGAAGGCCGCTTGCCTGATTACTTGGGGGAGCTTTTGGGAGATTTTCTAGGGCTCAGATATTAGGCTTAGGGTTAGATTCCAGAATCCAATTAGGGGGAATAAATTAGGTTAATTTAGTGTAGATTAGGGTAGATTATTGTACAATATTGTTGACTAATTCAAGCATCAATGGCTAAGCTTTCTTCTTCCCTCTCTCTCTCTCTCTCTCTATGTTTTATGCTTATCTACCCTGCCAGATTAGTGTTACCTTACATTATGACCAATTTAAATGTTTGGTTTTCGTTGTGATTTTGTGTTTATTAGTTAGTTTAATCCATGTTAGATTAGGTTTATTTCTCTATTTCATGCTTTTTAGTTTAGTTGCTAGCTTAGTTTATTTTGGGTTTTATTGTGTTTTGATTAAGGATGGCAACGGGTCGGATTTGGATCGGATGTATAGACATCCAAATCCGATCCAATTAATAATCGGATTTGAAAATCCAATCCAAATCCGACTCCGTCGAATTGGATGTTAAATCGGACTCAGATTGATTTCGGATCGGATTAAATCCGGATATAATCGGATATAATCCGATTATGTATTTTTATTCAGTACTTGCACAATTTTTTATTTCCAACCTTATTTTTGCTCACTTGTAAGTGTAATATTAAATACCTCTTTAATGTCAAATAACTTTGTATATTAAACATTTCAATGTGTTAAAGTAAAAATGTGTTAAAAAAAGAGAATGCAAATTCACTTTAGAGTGAAAGGGATAGACAATAGTACAACAGCTGCAAGGAAAGGAAGAAAGTACAACTTTGATTGACAAAGATGAGAGAGCGAGAAAAAGATTAGGAGAAAAGAAGAAATTAGCTAAGAAAGAAGAGTGTACTGCACATAAAGTGTTGACCTTATACAGATTTTTTTGAGAGTTATCATATTAGGATTTTCCTATCTTCAAAAAAAGTTGAAATTATTAGAAAAAGATATCGGATCGAATGTTAATCGGATCGGATGGACTCTCCTCCAAATCCGCTCAAATCGGAGTAGGATTCAGATTATTTTTATCGAACTCTGAATCGGATTATTTTTTATCGGATTCGAATCGCATAATTTTGCCTCGAATCGGATTGGATTTGCATCGAATTCGGACTATACTGCAATCCCTAGTTTTGATGATTAGTAGCTAGATTTCGTTGGTTGCCATTGTGATTAACCTTTTGATGGCCAATTAGTCTAATATAGCCCATTCACACCTAATTAATGCTTGGAATTAGGATAATCTGCCATGCCCATCACGTGTTCGATGAAATGCTTGAAAGAACTTTCATCCATCTTTTTGGACAATTGAGTTTGAGCCGAAAGGTGAGGTCAATTGGCTAGGGTGTGAGAAGGAACAGCTGAGATTTGGACATGAAAATAGCTCAAAACCTGGCAAGGTCTCAGCGTTGTTAATCTTGTGGTATTATAGGACTAGTCCTATCAAAATAGATGGTTAGGCTAATTAGACTAGCCCATGACCCTTAAAAGAGGGCCTTGGGTGGTCTTCAACAGTCGCCCGACCATCTCTAATTGTCAGTATAGTTTAGGTTTGGTAGGTTGGTGCTTGTCTCAAGTAGTTGGTTCATTGATTGGACAAATCACAATCTCGAGCCCCTTTTCATGTCTTTTGATTTAATTTGGTTGGTTAATCAATCCTTTTCATTGGCTTAAGTTGAAATACTTGAGTTAATTCTAGTACTTGGAACCCAACTCTTTAAGGACGATATCCCAGGTACTTCACATTGAAAACGGTTATGACCATGTTTGTTAGGATTTTCTCAAGCTTTCTCTTGAAAAATAGCCTTCCCTAACAAGTGGAGGAGATGGATTTTCTTTGTACCTCCACTGTTTACTTCTATATGCTAGTTAACGGTGAAGCAAGTAGATTTTCTCCAGCTCAAGGAGGCTTTGCCAAGGTGACCCATTATCCCTCCTTTTTATTCTTGGAGACCCTAAGTAGGCTTGTGAATAAAGCTATTGAAGTTAGTCTTTTAGAAGGTTTTCTAATTACTAACTCCCAAGCTCAGAGTAAGTTGATTTCCACTTGTTTTTTTACTGATGATACTTTGTTTTTGTTTTTTTGGGCAAACTTAAGGAGAGCAATTCGGGTTTTCTAAATGTATTCTATTGTTATTTGAGGCAGACTATGTTGATTTTCCACTTGCTTTTTGCTAATGATACTGTGTTTTTTTTGGGGGGAGCGCCTAAGGAAAGCAATTCAGGTTTTCTAAATGCATTCTGTTGGTATTTTAGGCAATGTCTGGCCTAGGAGTTAATTTATTAAAAACTGTTCTCATTCCTATCGATGAGGTGGCATAGCTTCGTCATCTAGCACAATTCTTTGGTTGTGGGGTGGAGTATCTTTCATCTTCCTATCTTGGCCTTCCACTCAGAGCTCCTTATAAATGCAAAGCTATGTGGGAACCAATTGGGGAAAGTTCCACAAGAGACTAGCCGAGACGAAATCTAAGTTGCTCTCTAGAAAGGGTAGACTCACATCATTGCAAAGCATCTTATCAAGTCTTCCCATTTATTTCATGCCTTTATTTACCATTCTGGCTAGAATTGTCACCTAAATAGAGAAAATCATGAGGGACTTCCTTTTGGTCCAATAATGACTCAAACACCGATTTTCAATGGGTTAATTAAGACGATGTCTGCCACCTTAAACATGAGGGTGGCCTTGGCATTAGATGTCCCCACTCCCCACAATATGAATGAAGCTCTCAAGGTCAAATGGCTATGGAGGTTCACCAAGGAAAAGGACGCTATCTGAAGAAATGTGGTCCAAACAAAGTACGGAGTGGACAATTCTGGCTGGTGGAGTAAGAAGAGCTCTAATGCTCATGGGCTAGGCTATTTGAAATCTAATATGGTGATGTAGACCGATTCTGCTCTTTTGTGCAACATAAGGTGAAAAATGGGTCAAAGGTCTTGTTTTGGCATGATGTGTGGTTCAGATGCATCTTTTTAGGATGGCTCAATTGAAAGAAACAATTGTGCATGAAGGGTCTCTTGGATGGCTATTAATAGCACTAGAATATAACTCTCTTGAGAAGCCCAAATGATTGAGAAGAAGAAGGTGTGCGCCTTTGAGTTTGCTTGCTAATATGAAGGTTTCTTATGAC
Organism: Carnegiea gigantea; assembly: GCA_029747015.1. Lineage (NCBI taxonomy): Eukaryota > Viridiplantae > Streptophyta > Magnoliopsida > Caryophyllales > Cactaceae > Carnegiea > Carnegiea gigantea. Next base: position 373,770 of record JAKOGI010000814.1, on the reverse strand, counting down.
GGTATCATGAGATTCTTTGGCCCCATGACTCAAGTGGGCAACTCAGTGCCAAACGTTATTGCGGAGAAATCCACAAAAGGCCAGGGTCGACTACAACTCTAGGCCTGATTTCCCAACCTAAGCAATTTAGAAGTTTAAGGCGCCCACCAAAGCATTCTTTCTTGCTCCACAACCACGAAAGGAAAGGTTCCAACAAAGGACATCCATAAAAGAAGAAACTTCAAGTTGGACAATAGATGTCCCATGTGTATGTGTTTTGGGGAGGAAGAGTCGGTCGATCACCTTTCCGTCCATTGTCGGTGCCTCGGTGGGTCTCCACTTTGTGGCATTTGTCTCTCTCTTAGATGGGAGTTCGTTTGGTGCAACCTCAAACCATAAGAGATGTTTTGGGGGCATGGAAAGGTTAAAGAAGAGCTGGGTCCTAGGTGTTCGGTAAGTTGATACCATTGGCTATTTGATGGAACATTTGGAAGGAGAGGAACGGAAGGAATTTTGAGCGCAAGGCTAAGACTATTTATGATTTCAAACTTTATTTCTTGAGAACTTTGTATAGTTGGAGTCAAATTCTCAATCATCGAACAAAATTGACTTTTTTGGATTTGGTGATATGATTATTATAGAAAGCTTGAGCGCATGTTGTTATTTTATAATTGCCTCCTTCTGTGTATGGGTGACATTCTCTTGGTGCCTGCTTAATATAACTTTTGATTACTTATTAAAAAAATTAAAACAAAACAAAAATAAGCTTTGCGCTTGAGGTTACAAATTGTAAAACTTAAATTCTTCCCACTCACTCTCTTTCGTTGATGAGGCGTAGGTTCAACTATGAGTGTCAAAGATATGTTGGTGGCTTGGAGAAGAAGGACGAAGAAGAGTCGGGTTATTGGTCTTCCAAAGATGATTCTTTGGCCATTTGGTGGTGCACTTGGCAGGAAATAAATCATCTAATTTTTGGGGGCAAAGCTATGTCTTTTCAATAAACCCAACTCTACTTTCTAGAATTCATTTTTGTAATTGGAGTCAAAAGTGCTTAATAATGGAAGAAATTTGACCCTTTTGGATTCTATGGATTTCTCTTTTTTTTTTTTTTAAATAAGTAATCAAAAAATTGAATTTATGCGACACCAAGGACTTTCCACCCATGTAGAAAAGGGCAAAACTAAAAATCACGCCTTCAAGCTCTCCTAAATAATCTCATGTACAAAATCCAAAGAGACAACTTTTTACAACAATCGAAAACTTGACTCCAAACTATAGCAGATTCTCAAAAAGATAAAATTACGAATAACAACTCGAGGGAATGATGATTTCTGTAGTTGCCCCTTTTGTGCATGCTGCATGGGTGACACGACATTCCACATCCCCTAGGTGTCATTTTAATATACTCTTTCATTACTCATGAAAAAAAAAATTAAAAAAAGGAAACAACTCGATCGCCTTCCATTTCTCCCTCTTCTCTCTCCCCTCTCATTGAATACACATTCTCTTTTATCTTCCTTCTCTGCCTCATTGACCAAACTCATAACCCCCCCCCCAAAATAAAAGAAAAAAAAACAATTTGCAGTGTTTTACTTCATCAATTGCAAACCTTCTATCTCTCTCCTACCTCAAAATCTAGGGCCCGTTGTTTTCTCTCTCTCAAACAAGGCAACCAAATAGGTTGTCTAATGGCATCAAGGCAATGGCTCAGATCCTAGGGCTTCCAAACCCCAAACACGCAGCCACCATCAAATCAAAACTTTCACCACCCAAAACGAAAAGAAGTCCAAAGTCAACAATGTCATTAGATATTCTAACTATCAGTTGTGTGTCCTAAATTCTCACGTTGACTTCTCTTGTCAATTTACTACACATTCCCATCCATTCCAACAAAAACATAAAAGGGGCCTAACAAATACAATCCCAGCAGTCTCCTAGTTCCTAGAAATGCACTTGATTTCAAGCAACGAAACACCAAAATATAAAAAATAAGCCTTCCTTCAGTGAAGAATTGGGGGTCCTTATCACTCATTTTGTGACTCTTAAGTCGTAACCCTACCCACAAGAAGCATAGTCCACCAAGAGATTCATCATAAGAGTGTTGGACAAATTGTCTGCAGAACTACTACATTTAAGTATTTAACTGGCCAACATTACAGGCTATCCTAACTAGGACACCGGAAAACCTGTTCTTTCATCAATCATACCACTTCTCCTAAACCACACTAAGAAGAAGAGGTGACCTTATAATTTTTATCTGCATCTTTTAACAATAAACAAAGCATCTTTAGTTAGGACTAAAGCCAGCCCTCTCTCTCTCTCTGTGGAAGCCGCGGATCTCTTTGTTCTAAATTATTAGTTTCAGCTTTTTCTCCGAGGTAAAACAATGGGGGATGCGGATGAGTATCGCTGCTTTGTGGGGAGCCTTTCATGGTCTACAACTGATAGAGATCTGAGAGATGCATTTGAAAAGTTTGGCCGCCTAGTTGAAGCAAAGGTTGCTGTGGACAAGTTTTCAGGACGTTCTCGTGGATTTGGTTTTGTTTCATTTGACGAGAATGCATGGAAGAAGCTATTGAGGAAATGCATGGAATGAACTTGGATGGGCGTCCTATCACCGTGGAAAGGGCTCAACCCAGTCAGCGATCTTCTAGGGGTCGGGATGGAGACTACTGTAATGGTGGTCGTGACCGCTCTCGTGGTTATGGTGCTGGGTCTAGAGGTTCTGGTGGTGAATGCTTCAGATGTGGTAAGCCAGGACATTTTGCCCGTGAATGTCCATCTGATGATGGTGGGCAAGGTGGTGGTAGGTACGGTGGTAAGGGAGACAGAAGAAGTGGGGGTAGCTATGGACCTGAGCGTAGCGGGGACCACTATGGTGGAGGTGGACGTTACAGAGAATCTGGCAGCCATGGAGGATATGGCAATGATAGGTATGGCCGTGATCGCTCTAGCCCTTATGACCGATCTGGCGTGGGTGGTTACCGCTCTTCAGGTTGTTGATGGTATGTAGTGGACTTTTTTGCGTGTTGCTTCTCTGTGTCTCTGTTGCAATACCTAAACCAAGTATTTCTAGTTTCATTAACAGCAACAGTAGGGCATTCCTGTTCACTATAAGATAATGCTCATAAGTGTAGGTTTGCTAAGATGTATCGGGCAGAAGATGTCTTTACGGTTTCAGAATTGGAATGCATATTTATATACTTTCTGTTTCAAAATAAACAAAGCATCTTTAATCAAAGAAAGCGATGAAGAAAGAAATATTACACATGCTTTCTTCTTTAGGCAATCAATATTCTTTTAAGAGCAGAAAAGGGGTACAATAGTAGATGACTAGATGTCCCAAGTAAGAACAAAGAAATATACAAATTTACCCTTCAAAAAGCTGGAGCATCAAACATGCAAAGAGAAGTCAAAAACACCCCCCTACCCGCTAGAAGAACTCATGTTGGAACTTATCTGAAAAGACCTTTGGTTTATATCCAACCAGATACACCACACGACTAACATTAGAGCCATTGTGTCATGAAAATTCTTATACCCCCCCGGGCGAAGAAAATCTCCTTATGATGAATGATGATCCACTGCAATAGCTGCACAGACCCACAGATAATCACTCCAAGAAGCCTCAAGCTGCCATCTGAAACAGCAAGCACGGCAACAAATATGCATTCATCTCATTGCCTCAAAGGTACAATGCCAAAACCTAAGGCAGGCCTACCCTGATGCACAATCACATCAGTTGTGTTAGACCTACTGAGAATCTGCTTTCAAGTACTGTTGGAACATCAGAATAATGGAAGCATCTTAGGCATGATCCTCAATTTCTATGTCATGGTGTTACGAAAAATGTAAAGTCCACAAGAAAGCCACACACTCCCTGACAAAAAAATCTGACTATGCCATCGTGGCATTGTGAGGGATAGAAGAGACAGGAATACCAATTAGCAATAGTAATGGCGCTTTCTGCATGCATGCAAGATCCAAGCCTAACACCTATTCCTCCTATTGTTGTTAGGGTGGCAAGGAACTTACATCTATAAATTAATGGATGAGAAACAGATCCTCTGGGCATCCCACACGTCTTACTGAAGCTGATCCATATTCCTAGTTTGCTATGTGCCAAAATGACAGACCACAAAGGGAGAAGCACCACAGTAGTTTTCACCATTAACAAGATGTTCTTGAATTCTAAATGAAGAGACCCCCCCCCCCAATTGGCAAGTCTCTTCCCAATAAAAGCCCTAAAAGAATCGAAAAAGAAAAAAACCAAGGTTGCTGCCTAAGGAGGCACTTCAATAGATAAGAAGACAAAGTGACTCACAACAAGACATCCACATTTTCTAGTCAAGATAGATCAACATTAAATACAATGATGTTAATCACACCTCATTTCCTCAAGGCCGACTCCAAACCCCCCTGAGGGCAAACATTTTTTCATTCCTTTTTTTGGGATCATGTGTACGTGACGCTCATATAAACCACAGGAGCTCCAACAACATTCTAGCAGATAGATGCTCAGTGTAAGTTCCATTCTCATTTATTCTTCTTCAAGGATAAGAACATCTTGCCTACTTTAACCTATGAAGTATGAATCTTCACAAATCAATTTAAGCTCCTTGGCAAGAATCTGAAGAACTTACAACTGCATCAAGCTATGAGTTTTTAAAAGCATCCAAGCATCAGTGAATTCATTTTAGTAAATGCAAAAGCTTGTCCGATACAGTTCTCCAAGCAAAATGCCCATCCAAACTCACTGCTTCCTTTTCTACAGAGAAGGAGGCGGCGAGTAGTCTTTTAAACCCAGTCTAACATAACCACCCTCTCCGTTATTTTCACCAAAGCTCGCAAAAATGACCCGAAACCTGAAACCTGAACACGAACTCAAACCAACTCCTCAAATAGACTAACCCAATGTGGGACCGAGCCCGACATGACTTTTTTCTTCCAAAATTACTTTTTTTTGCAAGACAACTTTATTATAACAAACTTTATTATAACTGAAATTACATCAATCTGAAAGTAAGCCAATGTGAAACCAATCTGAAATCACATCAACTGGAACATGAAACCAAACCGAACGACCGCATCCACCAGGTCCAAATTTTGCAATTCAGGGGTATGGCAAGCAGCTACATAAACTTCCTCAAACCCCACGTAGGTGGGACTCTCAACGTATGGGTTTGTATTCGGATTTTTGGACTTGCTCTTCCCGTTGCAGGGGTTAGAGCTTGGACTGACAATGAACAGTATATCTATATTGGGGAAAACAAAAGGCGATTAAAACAAGGCATGCCATGTTAAATAACATCAATTTATCACCAAACCTACATCACCAACCTAAGAGAACATGTCAGTCTTCATTTGTTTTTGTTTGACAATCAAATAATTTCTCATTAGTCTGAGATCATCACATACTTGCAACACGCTCAACAACCTTACATCAACTACAACACTATTTGCAGCTCATATTCACATACGAGAACCACCTTCAACTTCAGACATTAATCCCATTGAGTTTGAGTAATCAAACCCCTCAAAGCCTTTTAGTGTTTTAACAGACAGCATTCTAAATCAGATACTGGAGCATCAGGTAAGGCAGTGATTGCCACCAAAATCAATAATCAGAAACTGCACATTTACATAAAACACCATCAAAAATCCAATATTAGCAGATAGGATACCTGTTGGCGTGCAATGTAATCCGCCTTGATCGAAGAAATCGACTGCAGAAGCTCAGGAAGCGGCAAGAGCTTTGCAACTTCGCGAACTGCTGCTTCCTTGGCTTCAATACCAAGGTCATCCACCGTCATTTTGATTGATTTCACAAGTCAAATCCAAGTCAATCTGAAGAGAGAGAGAGAGAGAGAGAGAGAGAATGATGAACTCAAGCAACTTAATGGGGGGATTTCAGGGGTTTGGTCCATTGCAAAAACTGAAATTCAGGAAGCGAAGCACCCACTGAACCTTAACCGATGCAGAATTTGAACAGATTTGGACGAATCGATGAAAATTGAAATGGTCTCTGGCTTCAAATGATGATTTTTCAAAGAGATGGATAATTTTCAAGTTCTGTGCAACTGTCAACGAAATCACAAATTCCCATTTGAATGCGAAAACTTCCACCACCGTGATTTCAATCTCTTTGTCTCTCCTCCTACGCGGTCCAGGCCAGAGGACCAGAATTTTTTTAACAAATGTCGCTTCTGTTTGCACTTTACAGCTTAAGACTTTGGTCCTTTCTTTTCTTCTCTTTTTTTTTTTCCTTTTCTTTTCTTTTTTGTTTTTTGAGTTCCTGATAAGATGATAGAAGATACAACCAATTATAAAGTAAAAGAATTATCCAACTGTAAAAGCTTGCATTATAAAAGGGCCAACCATTTTTAGGAGGTTTAAAATGAAGCTAATATTATTGCAAATAATACGATCATTTTTTACAACTAAACTAATTAAAATATTTTCTAGCCCATAATGTTTTCTTGGGACATTCAAGTGTTAATTGATATGAGCTCAGAACTAACAAATTTTTTGAGTTGGCAAAATTTATTTCCTTATCATGACTAAAACTGTCCTTCCTTTCCACTCTCGCAACCCTCATCTTGGTGCACCACTCATCCATCCGCCTTCTTTCTCTCACCCCTTCACTCTACTATCCTTGAGGCCCAAAGTCTTATTATCAAGAGAGAGAAAGAGGCAGTGAGATTCATTTTGTAAACAAAAATTTCAAAGAGAAGAGAGCAACTGGCGCTACCGGCGATGCGTTTTCCAATCGGGGACACTTTTAGAGGTCTTACCAGGCATTTTACTACGTTCGAGAAGCAACATGAAGTGGAAAGAAATCTACTTAATTTCTCAATCTCTTTGATCATTCTCTCTATCTCCGAATGAATTTTTCAATCTTATAACTTGTTGAACTTAAAACTGTTGACTTTTGATGATGACATGAATCTGGGTGGGCATTTTCTCATAGCAAGGGCTAGGTCAATAAAGACATACACATCCTTAGTTGTCAAGGCTATATCAAAGCAACTTCGTGTAAGACCCACATTCTTTGTTTTCCGTTAAACTAACTGTATTACCTTTTTACGTTATAAATTCGTATTTTTAGCAACTATATGAGTTAAATTATTATCGATGTGCTTTTAGGAGCTATAATTTTATTAAAAAGATATTATTATTGCTATTATTGATTTTAAAGTTAATTCGTACTATTTGCGCCTTCAAATTATATCGATAGTTTAATTTAGTCGTTATTCAATTCATTTAGTCGTTTCCCGAATGCGAGTAGGTTGTTAACCTTAGAATTAGTTTCGAGGTTTATTAAAATCAAACCTTGACGTATTTAGGAACGAATGATCGATGAGCGATGGTATTAACAATTGGGTTTAGAATAAGAGGTACGAGATTAGACTAGCGGTGTTAGTCGCTTGAACAAGCATTAAAAAAAAGGAGAGAACAAAAGGGGGGCCAAGCTTCTCCTTCACGAAAAACACGACCAGGGGGGGAGCTCTACTGCTCCAGCCCCGCTACCCCGACCACCACACACAGCGAGAGAGAGAGAGGAGAGAGTGGAGGCCGGTCGGCGACGGGCAACGGCGACGTCGGGTGCGCGGCCAAGCCACGACCGTGACCTTGGCAGAAAGCGAGAGAAAGAGAGGAGGAGTGAGAGACCGAGAAAGAGAGTAAAGGGGGGGCGTGTCTGGCCGGCAACGGTGACAACGGCGGTCGACGGCGAGAGTCTTCAGTGGGCTTGAGTCCGACGACTGCTACGAGCCACGCAAAAACCTTCAATTTGGGGGCTAGGGTTTCGGTTTTAGCATAGCATGTGGGCTACGGTTCGGTCTCAGCAACTTGGGCATACGTTTACTGCTAATTGGGTCAGGAATTGGGGGCTTTCCGCATTTAATGGCGAGCTGGCAACCTTGAAATCGAACCTCTAGCTTGGAATCCAGGTGGGTGTTTCTCGCCTCCTAAGTATTAGTAGTTTCGAAATCGTTTTAAGTTTTAAGTTGTGAAGCATGTTAAGTTTAGCTAGTTTATGCCCGATAGTGACTTCGAATCGATATATGTTAGTTTAGTTGATTAATACTTGAAAGTGGCTTAGAATCGATTCAAGTGAATTTAGTTAGTTCATGCCTGAAAGTTTAGTTCGAAGTGAATTATGCATGTTTAGAATCAATTCGAATATATTAAGTTAATTCATGCCTAAAAAGTAGTTTCGAATTATCATGTTAGCATTCGAATCGAAATAGAGTAAATTTAGCTAATTCATGTTCGTTTATTAACTTCGAAGTAAACTATAAGTGCTTTGAATCATTATATATACAACTAGTTGACTCATGATCATTTAATAACTTCGAAGTAAACTATAAGTGCTTAGAATCGTTATATGTACAATTAGTTGACTCATGATCGTTCAATAACTTCGAAGTAAACTATAAGTGCTTAGAATCGTTACATGTACGATTAGTTGACTCATGATCGTTCAATAACTTCGTTATAATGAACGAATGCCTAGAATCGTGATATGCTTAAATGACTTAATTAGGTTCAAATAGTAACTTCGATGCACTAGACGAACGTCTTGAATCGTATTATGTCTAAATGGTTTCATTATGCTTGAATAGTAACTTCGATGCACTAAACGAACGCCTCGAATCATATCATGTCTAAATGGCTTCATTATGCTTGAATAGTAACTTCGATGTACTAAACAAACGTCTCGAATCGTATTATGCTTAAAAGGTTAAATTAGGCTTGAAATGCAACCTCGAAATAATGAATGAACGCCTCGAATCGATGCTTGCCTATTTAGTTGAATTATGCTCATGAAGTAGCTTGGAAACAACATTCGAATGACGAAATGAGTATGTTTACCCCCTTAACTACAATACATGAATCTAGTTAAGTTTCATGCCTTGATAGCTTAATACGGTTCATTAAGTGCTTATTTCAAGTTGATGCGATATAGATATATATGTATATGTGTTTATATATACGCTATAACGCACCGCTGGATGGTGCTGCTTGCTCAGGTAAGTACCTAAATTCTATCTCTTTATAAGCTAGTATGATGATATGCTATGATTACTAAATTGAAAATCGAGATGGTAGTTGGATGGTTTGAGAAAGAACTATGAGTGGTTCGAGGTTCTTGTGGTATGGTGCTTGTGAGGAGGGAGTTTGGGTTGTGAATTAACCGCAATCGTGTAGATTACGAGGCCATGTGTGGCTCATTGTGATGAATTGATTATGAAGTGCTTGAATGTGATACATGTGGACCCCCTTCCCTTCCATGTCCTCAAGTTATATTATGTGCATAAGGGTGAGATTTTCAAAGAAGGATTTCATGTTTTGAAATAATATAGCCATAAATATTAGTGCATGATGACATATTTTAACTAAATGAATACAGTTTTAGGAGTGAACCTGCTTGAATGGGGGAATCCTAAAGAGTTTTACAAAGGCGTGAATTGCATGATGAATGATTTCGCTGTGAGAGGCAGCAAATTTATTAGTCGTTTTGACCAGTTTAAATAGCTAAGATAAGTGCTCAGGGATAATAGATGGGAGTGAACCTGCTTAAACGGGGGAATCCCTAGCCGAGGGAGTAATCCCTAGAGACCATGACGAGGGTTGAGGTCCAAAGTTAGTTGCCATCCCAGGAGTAAGAGCTTAGTGTGAGTTAATCTCACTGGGATTAAGTGTAGATCTCTCCCAACCAGCACTTGGTGATGATCTTATGCCCAGAGTAGTTTCTTATTAAATAAGAAAAGCAGTTAACGTTTTGCCTTTTTAAGTATTTCAAAAAGAAAGTTTTAAGGGTCATTATGAGACCAAGATGAAAGAGATTCTTTTAAAAAAAGATGAGCCTCAAGAGGTTAAGAGAAGAGTTTTTTATTAGCCTCAAGAGGCTAAATAAAGTGTTTTCAGTAAAAGAAAGAAAGCTTCCTGTGTATGACATGTGCATGTTCTAAGAATAACTTATGAATGAGATGCTAAGTAAGATACGAATATGAAAAGTGAGTCTTATGAGCATATTTCATGCATACCCTATGAATGAGAATTGATTGAGACTTGAAATGTGTGTATCTTATGCATACCATATGAATGAAATGCGAAGAAAAGTATGATTCTAAAAAGAAATAACCTTATGTGCACATCATATGAATAGGGTTTCATGCATAGTTCGAATAGAATGCTAAGAAGTTATGTTTATGAAAAAGAAAGCCCCTGTGCTTAACCTCGTCACTTGCTTAAGTGTTTGACTGCCTATTATTGAAGAAGTTTGGTCACTTAGAAACTTAGAAATGTGTGAGTGCTTAAAGTGAAGTTTATGATTAATGACATTTCCATAAGAATTTTATGATTGCTTAATATGATAGTAAAGTATGGAAACGTAATATGTGACTGGTCCATATATTATTGCCTGCAACGGTTTTGGTTTTAAGGGGGTTAGGAGACACTCACTGAGCGTGTGGTTGCTCATCCCACTACTCTTTCTCCTTTTCCCCAGGTTTTTTTTATGATAGGTGAAAGTTAAGCTATTTATGCAGAGTTGAAGTTTACCTCTGATTGAAAAAGAGTTATGTGTGCCATATAGAAGTAGTTTCTCGAGTTCGACGATGTAATATAACGTACTCTTAGTTTGTAATTGTTGTAACCTAAGTTTTCTAGCTCATATAATGCATATTGATTGCGAGTCGCTCTGTATGACCATACGAGTCAACCATCTAATTAGTTAGATATCTTCATGGTCAATTGTTAGTTAGGTTTTGGGATGTAAACCCCAATACTCCGGTTGTGTGGACCGTTGAGTTGTATCTTTCATTTCTTCTGTATTAATGAACTATTCTGTTTGTGTACTGCGAGCAGGTGGCTTGTTGAGTTATAAACTCCGGCGTGTGGCCATTGAGCTATGTTTTAAATGTTTTGCACTTTCGTTGATTTACAGGGACTTATTGTAAGGCTTTTAGCCTGGAAACGGTCATTTTTTAGGGGAAATTTTGTCCGTTTTGTCCCAGAATTTAAATAAGAAATTAAGTAAACGTAATGCTTCCAGCTCTAGGGGCAGGGGGTGTTACACTTCGATACCTGAAAGACGCGATCCAAGGCCAAATTTGGGCAACCAACAAGAGCCTAGGGGAAGAAGAAATAAGTGTGTCTAGTGTCAAGCTCGAGGGATGAAAATTGAAGTAGATCGATTGTTAGATTGCACAACAAAGAGCATTGCAGAAGGTAGGAATTTGATTACACTAATTGTTGTTTTTTTTTCTTGTTTGATTTTTGATAGTGTGCTGGTGATGATATCAGAAAGAGAGGTGATGTTAGGTCATCTTTACATCGTATATGGTGGTCGACGGCTACTGAGATGCCGGTTTGGTGTGGCAGAGTACCGACCTCAACCCCTATTTTATGTAGTTCAATCGACGATTGCTTTGTTTCATGATGGAGGAGATGACAGAGTTCTTTTTTTTTTTTGGATGGAATTCAATTAGTCAATTATCTAATAAATTTTAGTCCATCCTCTTATTTGTATTTACATATATTAATTTTTTTGTCGAGATTTTAAATGAAGAAATTATTTTCATTTTCTCTAACTTTAAATAGAAAACTTAATATTTTTCAACTCTTTTACTTTAATAAAATATATGAAAGTTATTTGTTATTATATTCATTTAATGGGAAGATCATTTGTTTTGCTTTAAAATAAATTGAGAGATATTAAAATATTATAATAAAACCTTTTAAAAAAATTAAGAACTTGGAAGTGAATCCCTTTCTTTATTCATTCGCACTAGTTATTTAAAAAAACCATAATTATGCTTTTAAGATCTTCCCAACTTAACAAACCTGTATAACCCGATACATATCTTAAAGATCTTCTCAAGTTAACATAAGTAGTTGTATTTATATTTTCGGTTTAACATGTTTCTATATATCCCAAACTCTAAATATAGTTTAAACCCTATGTCCCAAACTCTAACCCTAAACCATAAAAACTTGAACTCTAAATATATTGAAATATCCCTTAATTTGAACCATTCAAAAAAAAAATTGCTACAATTCTTCACATTTCGCTACGTTTTTCTCTCATGTTTTCTATTATTTTAATAAACCCCACATGATTCTATACATATCCTATAGATCTCCTGAGGTTATCTTGGGTAATTGTATATACATTTTCAATCTAACGTATATGAATTTAACATTTAGGGTTTAGGTTTACTGTTCAACTCTAAGGTTCAACTACAAAAGTTTACACTTTAGGTTGCAAATTTTGTAGTTTATAGTTTTTGAGGTGTGTTTAGATTTAGGGCTTAGGGTTTAGGGTCTAGCTGGTCTAATGTTTAGGGCTAAACCCTAAACGTAAACCCCAAAACCTAAACTCTTAAACCCTAGACCATATTCATATCCCGAAAATGTCAACTCAAAAATGTATATACTACTACATGAGTTAACTTTATGAAGATCTTCAAGATTAATCATAGTCATCTTATATTAAGGAGAAGAGCAAACAAACAAAGATAAAAAGAAAAGATCAATAGGGAAACGAAACTAGTTTATGATTGAATTTACTATTTAGGGTATTAACCCAAAGGTTCAAGAATTTAGGGTTTATGATTTAGAGTTTAGTGTTTGGAGTTGCGGGTTCAATTTTAGAGCCTTGGTGATGTTACTTGTAACATATACAACAATTCAAACTTTTAATCCCAAAAATATTCATACAGCTACCTGGGTTGACCTAGCTCCATCCTTCCTCGCCCTTCACTCTTTCCTGTGGCCCACTTCGTGGCCGAGCAGATCCCTAAGCCTCTTTCTTCTCTATCTCCTGAGCCCAGTCCCGCGGTCCAAATCCAGCGCCCCTCTCTCACTCAGCTTTTATTTCCTCTCTCCACGGCCCAAAGGCCTAAGTGTTTCCTAGCCTGCCTCTTCTTCCCATATCTCCTCCTTAACACACTTTGGGCCCACTTCCTCAATTTTCCTTTTAGCTCGGCCCAACGCTTAAACCCAGCTGCAGCCAGCCTTCATGTCTTTCCCTCTTGTGCAGCTCGTATGCACTCCAATCCCCTCTTTTTAATCTCATCTCTTCCTCTTCCCAGTTAATTCATGATTAAAGCCTCCCATTCATCCTTTCTCTCTCCTCTGCTACTAATTCACTCATAAATAAATGCCCTACTCCTTCATCTCCCTTTTTCCCATTAACGTAACCGAACCCCTCCTTTCCTCATTCATTCTTCATCATTATCTCCATCTCTCTTCATCAAGTTGGACAATAAATTGGGTGCTTCAACTTAGGATTGTTTTGGAGGGACTTCATTTGAAATTGAAGGAAGCAAGCAAGAGCGAGGGGCTGAAAATCAGTTGCAAGACGCTGCAACAAGGTCGAAGAAAAAAAGTAGAAGTAGTATGGAGTAGATTAGAGTAGAATTTTCATCCTTCAATTTTTATTTTGGTTTTCGTTTCATCTCAGTTTCAGATCTAATTCTAATTCACAAGCTAATGTAATTTCGATTCCGGGTTTGATTTAATTCGAGTGAAAATTTTAGTTTTAGCTATTTGTTTCAAGTTTGCATTTGGTAGCTGATTTTGTTCGCGTTTCAACCTCTATTTCCGTCCTCAAGTTTATTCAAGTTTGCTCTGGCAATAGACATTACTGTTTTATTAATTAGCTTCCAAATTCATGCTAATAGTATGGTGTATTGATTTATTTAGTTCTATAGGTCATTATGTCAACAAACTTATGTTACATTTAGTTTAATTCGCGACCTACTTGCATAATCCATCCCCAACGACGACACCTGTAAGTGCAACAACGATAAACCGTACGCTTACAAAAAATTACAACATATGTTAACAATTAGAGTATTGGTTAACATTGCTCATAGCACATATATCAGAATTTATACATGTTAAACTATATATATATATATATATATATATATATATATATATATATATATATATATATATATATATATATATATATATATATATATATATATATATATATATATATATATATATATTATATATATATATATATATATATATATATATATATACAAACTACCTAGGTTAACCTGTGAAGATTGTCAGGATATGAATGGGGGTTACATAGGATTTGTTAAAAAAATCAAAAAGATGACCGAAAATGAAGGGAAATGGGCAAAATTAGGTAACTAAGACTTAGAACTTCTATTTTAGATACTAGCGTTTAACATTTAGGGTGTAAGAGTATAAGGTTTAGGGTTTAAGGTATTAACCCAAGGGTTCAAGAGTTTAGGGTTTAGCACTTGAACTTTAATGGTTGGGGTTTACGGTCTGAACTTTAGTGTTTGGGGTCTAAGGTTGGTTGCCAGAGTCTTCATTAATGCTGCTCATAATGTCTGCAACAATTCATATATATCAACCTGGAAATGTACATTCATTCACTTGGGATAACCTATAAAGATATTCAGGATAATCATAGCATAATAAATATAAGGTTTAGGGTTTAGGATTCTTTGTTCAATTCTTCAAATATTAAGGATTGTACTACACTTTATGCGCTTGAGTAAGTGACTTTTAAGGGGTTCTTCAATTTATTTGAATGGCTTTAGGTTCAACTTTGTGCAGTTTAGGTGTTAGGGATTAGCATTTAAAGTCGTATGGTTTAGTGCTTAAGGTGTACGATTCAATTCTAGAGTCATGGTTAATGGGCAACGTATATAATAATTTGTACATGTTAACCCAAGAATATATATACAGATACTCGGGTTAACCTATAAAGATCTTTGGGATATGCATTAGGTTATACAAGTTTTCTTAAGAAAATCAAAATGGTAGGAAAATTGATGGACTTGGCAAAATTATAGTGAATCCTAAACCCTAAACCATAAACCTTAAACCCTTAAACCCTAAACCTAACCGTAGTCTTTATGATTTAGGGTTTTAACCATGAGATTCTAGTATCAATTGAGTAAGTGAAGTTAGAGTGACATTTCAATATGTTTATATAGGTTAGGGTTCAATTTTTGAGTTTTAGATTTTAGGGATCATGTTCAACGTTTAGGGTTTAGGGTTTTCCGTTCAGGGTATTAACCCACGACTTCAAGAGTTTAGATTTAGGATTTCCGGCTTAATGTTTAGTGTTTGAAGTTCAATTTTGGAGTCTTGGTTTTGACGCTGCTCGTAACATCCATAACAACTCATACATGGTTACTTAGAAATGTATTTACAACTACCTGGAATAACATGTAAAGGACTTCGGGGTATGTATAGGATCATATGAGGTTTGTTCAGAAAATCAAATAGATGAGAGAAAATGAAGGGAGAGTTTAGGGTTTTACAATTTATGTTTAGGGCTTTAACCCTAAACGCTAGACATTAAACCCTAAACTGTAAACCTAAACGAAACTCAAAACCCTAAACTACTAAATTTGCACCCGAAAGCCTAAACCTTTACAGTTGAACCTTAGTGTTGAACACTAAACCAAAAACCCTAAATTTCAAATTCATATATCTTGCACAGCAAATGTATACACAGTTACCCAGGATAACCTGAGGAGATCTTCAAGATATTTATCGAGTCATACGGGGTTTATTTAAAAAAATAAAAACACGAGGTAAAAATGAAAGGAAATGTGAAAAATTGTAGCCATTTTTTTTTTTTTGAATGGTTTGAAGGAAGGGATATCTCAATATATGTAGCGTTCAACTTTTTGTGGTATAGGGTTTAAGATTTACGGTTTAGGATTTAAGAGCTTGGGACATAGGGTTTAACCCTAGGGTTCAAGGGTTTAAGGTATTGGTTATCGCACCTTATAGGATATGTATATTGATTCATGTTAAACCCGAAAATATAAATACAAGTACTTAGGTTAACTTAGGAAGATCTTTAAGATATGTATGAGGTTATATAGAGTTTGTTACTTTGGGATGAGCTTTAACGCATAATACTGGTGTTTTTCTAAATAACTAGTGTGAATGAATAAAGAAAGGGATTCATTTCTATGTTCTCAATATTTTTAAGATTTTATTATAATATTCCAATATCTCTCAATTTATTTTAAATCAAAACAAATGACATTTCAGTTAAATGAATATGATAACAAATGACTTTTGTGTATTTTATTAAAATAAAAAACTAAAAAATGTTAAGTTTTATGTTTAAAGCTAGAAAAAAGGAAAAGAATTTCTTCATCTAAGATCTCGTAAAATACATAAATGTAATTACAAACAAGAGGAGGGATTAAAATTCATTAAATAATTGACTAATTGAATTCTATCACCAAAAAAAAAAAAAAATGGAACTCTTTGTCATCTCCTCAACCATGAAATAGATCAATCCTAAACATAACAAGGGTCGAGCTCGGTGCTCTGCCACACCAAATCGGGCATCTCAACAATTGTCAGCCATCGTATATGACATATACATAACCGGTCATCACCTCTGTTTCCAATATCATCACCACCACATTACCAAAATCAACTATAAAAAAACAACATTCAATGTAACCAAATTACCAACTGTTATAATGCTTTATGTTGCCCAATCTGATAATCGATCTACTGTAATCTTGACCCCTTCAACTTGACACCAGGCCCACCTACTTTCTTTTCGCATAAGCTCTTGTTGGTTGCTCGAATTTGGCCTCGGATTGCATTTTTCACATATCAAAACTGCTTTGATATGGTCTTGACTCCCAAGGATGTATATGTCTTTATTAACCTAGCCATTGTTGCAGGACAATGCCCACCCAAATCCAAGTCCGTCCATCAAAATTCAACAATTTAAAGTTCAACAATTTATAAGATTGAAAAAATTCGTTCAGAGATAGAGAGAGAAAGATAAGAGGGAGAGAGAGACTGTGAAATTAAACAGATTCATTTCCACCTGACATTGATCTTTAAACACGACGAAATGCCTAGCAAGGGCTCCAATAATGTCACCGGCTGAAAACTTGATCTCTGATTGTCCCAATTGTTTTCTGCTTTATGAAGTTTTTGTTTAATGATGGTCATGATATCGATTAAAAAAAAAGAAAAAGAAAAGTGAAGATGCATATCTAGAGCAACGAGAAGATTCTCACTATCTTTTTCTGTTTTATGATAATGAGGCCCTTGGGGCCTAGGGATAGTGAAGTGAAGGGGTGAGAGAAAGGAGCTTGGACTCTTGGAGGAGTGGTGGTCCTGGATGAGAGTTTTGAAAGTGCAAAGGAAGGGCAATTTACTCATACTAAGCGAAATAAATTTTACCAACTCTAAAAAGTTGCCAGTGCTGGCCTCACATGAATTAACACTTGAATGCCTCAACAAAACATTATGCGCCTATTAATGTAAAAAAGTTACCGCAAGTGCACAGTATCAACTTGTAGTATGATCTAGTGAATATGAGTTGTTCTCACGAGGATAATAGTGTCAATTTCTACCATTTTATTAATAACTGCTATTAAATGAGAAAGGGGAAAAAAAACTACTAAGATCCATTAGCTAACTTAAAATCAACGAAATACTAATTAAATTAAATTGAGTTAACAATAACAAATGAATTATATACAAAAGTAAAATAAAATAAAATAAAACTACACAACCTTGGCTAACCTATCTTGGTCTTTTAGTGCAACCAAAGGCGTCAAAGACATTATTAATACAATACACACCAAACTAAAGACTCCATGCCACATGCCTGCTCTATAACCCAAAAAAAAAGTGATTTGACAAATGAGAAAAACAATGATAAAATTAAAAAAAAAAAAAAGAGGCGGGTCTGAAACTTAAAAGCTGGAAATAGAATAAGGAAAAGAACAAAGAAAAGGGGGGATTGGGAGTTGTCTATGAACAAATCACAAAGCAAGCCAGATAAGAAAAAAATCAATTAAATTATGCAAAAAATAATAAGAACAAAACCCAGTGCAAACTGAAACAGGGCAACAGAGAAATTGAACGAAACAGAGTGTTAGAAATAAAAATAGAGGAGTCAACGGACTAACTACTCAACCCAGTGACTCAAAATCTGAGCAAAAGCACAACATAAAGAGAAAAAAAAAACTTGTTATTTGAGTATTCCAAGCCCTTAAACCAACAACGGAAAGAAACTCACGAATTCGATTACAATTTAAACCAACAAATTACACCCAAAAATTGAAACGACATTTTGTGAAATTTGAAAGTCCAACACTCAGACTTAAAAGGCTCACAATATAATTGACTAAAGTTCATAAAACTCCCCCTTTTCACATCTCCTTTCACTCGTATTTACACATAAATTTTCAGCCCAATCTAACCTCTCACTCCCACAAAGTATGGATGGTTACTGGAAACTCTTTGCCCCATAAATTCAAAAGATCTGAGTCCTTCAAAATCCTGCCTGAATGCCAAGATTTAACCAAAGTCAAGTACCTCTGGTTGGGTCTTCATGAAAGATATAATCCGTTGATGGTGGGCCACGAACAAAGGTGGTGATGGAAAAAAAGGGGGAGACGGTACCATAAATAAAGCGAAGAAGGTGGAGAAGATGAATGGATTGATATGTGATAATGGACAGATAAATTGGAGCTATTTAATTCTTCTTTCATGGTGGATGATGATGGTGATCGAATCATGAAGGGGGGGGGGGGGGGGGGGGGACATAGAAAGCAACGAAGGAAAGAGAAAATAGGTAGGGGGAACAGGGAGGCGGTTCAGGTGAGTGGGAGGGGGTTTGAGTTTTATTCTATTTTTTTTCCCCTTTCTTTCAAATGGAAAAGAGAGGAAGTGCGTGTGGGCTTATGAGAGTTGAGCTATGAAATTTTGTTCTGATCCACTATCTTGCCACTCATCCATTAATAATGCTGCAATCTTGGACTGATTTGAGCATTTTATTATTTCCTACCAACAATATAAAAGCAGTATAAAAATACTAAAAATAATATTATTTTCAAGTAACATAAAGTTTAAAGGGTATTAAAAATATCAAACTTTCGGACTCAACAAATACATACTTTAGTTTGCTCGTGCCCGGATCAAATAAAACAAAAATCCTATAAAAAGGGAAAAAGAAAGAATAAAAGTAAAATTCGTTAGAATCACAATTACATTTAGCATATACAATAAGCCCTTTAAACCCTTACATTCCTCTTAGTAGACGAGTGAGGTTTCGTGAGGGTTTATAGAACATGTACCTATAAAATCTTTAGAAGGAAAAAGAAAAGAAGGAAAAAAACAGAAAATAAAATCTTTTGGGGGTTTTTCCCCTTTGTTTATTTGCACAAATGTACAAGGGGAGACAATATAAAATTTCAACTAGACATATTACCCTCATAATCCAGAACAAAAAATAAAATCTTTTTGGGGGTTTTTCTCTTTGTTTATTTGCACAAATGTACAAGGGGAGACAATATAAAATTTCAACTAGACATATTACCCTCATAACCCAGACATTAGCTTATATATAAATAAGGTGCATACTCTAAGACTCTAATTCCTCATTGTTAACTTCTATGCTCCAAGTTTTCACCCACAAACTAACATAACAATGTATCTATCCTAGTGCACAGTGTACAAGTGTACCACCATATTAGGAATTATGCTAAGTAGAGCTTGGCTTAATTCCACTGGACAAGATATAAACTACTTTATTGACTCACTAACATAAGAAACAAGTTTTCCCAATAGTAATATTACCTTAAAGAGTAGCACCCAGTAGTGCATGTCTCAAAGGAATACTTGTCATTTTTGACTTTGACTTTTTTTCCCTCTTTCTTTCCTCTTCTTCTTTTTTTCTAATTGAATTGAAAGCAAAAACAAAGAAAAGTGAGAGAATCAACCCTGAAAGCCTATGACTCTAAGACAATGGCAATGTACAAAATAAGAATTGGGCTCACAATTACAGTGGAGTAATGAGCTTAGAATCGGGTCATAGAATATTGCATTTAGGACTTAGTTTTAGCATGTATGTTCCACCTATATACAACCTAATATTAAGTTAGAAGGGGTAAATTCAGTTAAAATAGTATACACTCCCCAAAACAAAAGAAAAGGAAAACGAACAAAAAAGATCTTTTTAGTATTTTTGTTTTTTTAATAAATAAAAAATGGAAAGGCCCTCACCCACACCCTTATACAATGCAATGTCACTATTGCATACAAAAGTATAAGAATGGAAAGCACAAAATAAAAAACAAAGATAAGATGATTAAAAAAAACATATATACAAAATAAGGTTTTATACAAAGGGATGACACTACCAGGTTGAATGCTGGATACATCCAAGCTAACCTCTACATCCTCAATATGTACACTGTGGTTCATAGAGCATCAGACACTCTACTTCTCTCTCCTCTGTAGGTAGCTACATAAATGGCTTCAACCTTTGTCCATTTAATTTGAAATGCGTACCTCTCGTGGGATCCTATATCTCTATAGTACAATGTGGAAAAATATGTGAAATAATGAAAAGACCCGTCCAACGAGATCACAACTTATCTGGAAAAATATGGAGTCTGGAGTCATAAAGCAATACCTTCTGACCTGGATAGAACTCTCTCTTATAAATATGTCTGTCATGAAACATCTATGCTCTCTCCTTATGCTTCCTAGAGTTCTCATATGCCTCAGCTCTAGTTTCTTCTAACTCTCTTAACTGTAACTTTCTCTCTACCCCAGCCGCCTCTAAGTCCAGGTTTAAAGTCTTTATAGCCCACATAGCCCAGTGCTCAAGTTCTACTAGAAGATAACAAGGCTTTCCAAAGACTACCCTATGAGAAGACATGCCTAAAGGGGTATTAAAAGTCATCCTATAAGCCCATAGAGCGTCAATGAGTTATATGTCTAATCCTTATGGTTTCTACTCACAGTTTTTTCTAGAATCCGTTTTATCTGTCTATTAGAAATCTCTTTCTGACCACTAGTCTAGGGATAATAGTCGGTGGCTAAACAGTAAATTATGGAGTACCTTTTCAACAATGTATCAAAGAACGAGTACCCTGGTCACTAATGATAACCCTAGGCGTGTTTCCTTAAGGAGCTTGACAACAACTCTAGCCGCAGTGGTCTTGGTTGGCAGAACCTCCACCCACTTAGGCATATAGTCTATAGTAACAAGAATATACTTATTCCCAAAAGGAGATGAAAGTGGCCCTATAAAATTAATCACCTAAGCGTTGAAAATCTCAATAATATTTATCGAGTTAAGGGACATCATATCTTTCCCGTTGATTTTTCCAAACTATTGGCACCTAGGGCAGCTTTTGTAATACACGTGGGCATCCTTAAACAGGGCAGGCCAATACAAACCACACTAAAAGACTTTAGCAGCTGTTTTCTTCCCAGTAAAATGTCCCCCATAAGCTTGGTCATGGCAAAAGAAAGGACGCCCATTAGCTTGGTCATGACAATAGAAAGGAACCAATACAAGTGGGTGAGTATTTTTTTATGATGTCCACTAAAAAAAAAAGACCTAAAATAAAGCTACTCAAATAAACGTGAAACATATCACAAAACTACTAAAAGAATCAAATTCAAGCTAAAATAGCAAAGCAAAAAGTGGTCAATTGAATACTTACCATCCCCGACAACGACGCCAAAAACTCTTTTTCGATTACAGTGTAGTTCAATTGGGCCTCATTGAAAGTATGACTCACAAAATATACAATGAGATTTCCTACCAACACATTGTCCTAAAATAACTCCTATATCATAGTCAGAAGCATCACACATTAGCTCAAAAGGCTCTCCCTAAATGGGAGGGTGTAGGATAGGGGCAGAAGTCAGGGTTTCCTTTAGCCTATTAAATTCCTTTAAACACTCATCAGAGAAGTGAAAAGGCACATCTTTGGCTAAAAAGTTGGTCAATGGCTTAGCAATTTTATTGAAATTTTGAATAAATCATCTACAAAATCTTACATGCCCTAAAAATGACCTAATACATTTCACATAAGTGGGAAGGGGGCAAAGGTTAGCAATCAAATCAATTTTCGCTTTCTTAACTTCAATTCCATCATGTGAAATTACATGCCTTAAAACAATTCCCTTCTTTATCATAAAATGACATTTTTCTTAGTTTAGAGTCAAATTCTTCTCCCTGTATCTATGTAAAAATCTAGTTACATTGGCGAAATAGTCATCAAAAGAGGAGCCAAATACTAAAAAATCATCCAAAAGTTCCTCAATGTATTGCTCAACCATGTCAAAAAATATAGAAATAATGTAACGTTGAAAAGTGATAGGAGCATTACAAGACCAAAAGGCATTCTGCTAAAGGCAAAAATACCAAAAGGACATGTGAAAGTGGTGTTGTCTTAGTCCTCAGGTTCTATGGAGATTTGGTATAGCCAGAATACCAACCCAAAAAGTAATAGTAATTATGTCCAACTAGCCTCTTAAGCACTTGGTCCATAAAAGGCAAACGGAAGTGGTCTTTCCTAGTGGTTGCATTCAGTTTCCTATAATCAATACAATTACGCCACTCAGATTGGACTCTAGTGGGGATTAATGCATTCTTGTCCTTTCTAGTCACGGTAATACTAGTTTTCTTAGGAACGACTTCAACTGGCTAGCCCACTCGCTATTAGAATTAGGATAGATTGTCCCATGATCTAAGCATTTAATGACCTCTTTTTTGACGACTTCTTACGGGGTGGGGTTTAGATGTCTTTGGTGGTTTCTATAAGATTTAGCATTTTCTTCAAGATGAATTCTGTGTTGCACAATGAAAGGGTAATACCTTTTATGTTACCTAAGGTCTGTTATATGGCCTCTGTGTTTTCCCCAAGTACTTTCAACAATTTATCCTCTTGGTCTTCATTCAGGTCAGATGCAATAATCATAAGAAAAATCTCATTATGACCTAAAAATACTAAAGGGAATCAGGTAAAGATTTCAATCCTAATGTGGGATCGGCAGGATGTGTAACAAAAGAAGGGGAGTCAGAAGAATTAGAGGAGAGGGAATCAATTTCTTCATAAAGATCATTTTCAAGCAAACCCTCAGCACATGAGTCATCACAAGCATACACATCTAGCAAATCAATACTGTTAATCTCATCAAAAATAGCAGGTTATCTTTGCAAATTGAAAATATTCAAATTAGCTGTCATGTTTTCGGAAGACACCTTCTTCATACCATTCCTGCAATTCATCAAACATTTGAAGTAGCTAGGAATGGTAGACTAAGAATGACAGGTGTTTGGGCCTCAACATTAGCAACAAATGTAGTTTTCAGAACAACAAAATCAATGTGGAATGTAAACTCACCCGCTTTAACCAAGACATCCTTAATTACACCCCTAGGTGTTCTAGTGGAGCAATCAACTAACTGGAGGATCGTTCCAGCGGGTTTTAACTCTTATAATCCTAGCTTCTTATACACTAAGTATGAAAGCAAATTGCCACTTGCCTCTAGATCGATGCACTATGGATAATCTGAACCCCTATGACTATGGAGATGGTAGGGCAACCAGGGTCTTTAGACTTAATTAGCTAGGATCTGGTGTGAGATAATAGTGCTCACATTAGAGGTTAAGAAGGCCTTCTTTGGGATATTAGTCGTTCTCTTAGTGGTACACACCCCTTTCAAGAATTTAGCATAAGGGGGTATATGTTGGATGACATCTAGAAGGGGTATACTGATTTTGACTTGAGAGAAAGTCTCTCTAATCTTATCGACATGGTTCTGATCTTTCTTGTTCCTTAGCCTATTCGGAAAGGGTGTAGTCTATTTATGAACCCATTCAATAGTCGAAGGTTGTATCATCTCCCTTCTTAGACTCATCTTGCTTAGTTTCCTTAGGGCCAACTAAGTTAGTTAGTGGAAAAAGGAATAATCAACTGGGGTGCAATCAGTGGCATATTGCATTACCTCTTTTCACATTATCATAGACTAGTGGGTGCATTGATGATGGATCTGTGTTCGGGTTAGGCTCTGTCTGGTTAGGAAATGTTCCCTTTTTCCTATTGGTAGTGTAAAACCCCATAAGTTCGATTTGGGAAATTATGTCCAGTTGGACCTACTTAGACCCAAGTCAATGCCAAATGAGTCCTCGTGGAATTTTCTAATAAAAAGAAATTTTCTTTCTTTTAACATTTTTGGAAGTTTTGAAATCCCCAAATTTTTCCCTTTGATTCCTTTTCTATAAAAATCCATTGTTACTATTATTATGTTATTATTATTATTATTATTATCTTATCATTATTATTATTCAAAAAAAAAAGGAGGAAACCCTACCTTATCTTCCCCCCTTCAGCCGTCTCCCACACACAAAGGAAAAAAAAGAAAAATTTGAAAGCTACCCCCCTTTATTGTTCATGCACACCCCCCCAAACCCAAAACCCTAATCTCTCTCTCTCTCTCTCTCTCTCTCTCTCTCTCTCTTAACTCCCTCACTACCACAGACCACCACACCATGCCGCTGCCGCCGTGCCGCCACTACCTCTCCCCACGGCCATCCTCCTTGAGCAAAGGCGGAAACCCCATTAAACTAACCCAGGTTTCGACTCAAGGTAATTCATAACGATGATTTAATGTCGTTTTATTTTTAGTCTCGGTAAAAGTGGTTTATTTTGGCATGATCGGGTCTGGGTAAGGGTTTAATGATGTTATTGAGAATGGATTTTTTGGTGCACCAAAACTAGGCAAAAACTGTGCATAAGAGGGATGAGAAAAATACTCAGATTCATCCCTATTTTACCCTGACTTCGAAAATTCGTGGAAATTAATCTAGTCGTTCAAAAATTCTGAAATTTTTATGGTGGATGGATTGGAATGTGAAAATTACGTGGGTTTTTGAATCAAGTGAATCGGAGTTAAATTAAGGACCTTAGGGCTGAAATACTGAACACTATAAAAATCAAGACTGTTGGTGTAGGTTTTGGTTTTTGAAGTTTTTGGACTAGTTAATGTTTGAACTGGTGAGATCTTTAAACATAAAAGTTTTAGTACACAAAATTATCTTTCCAAGTTGGGGAAGAAGTCAATTTTTGGAGGTCTGGAGGAAACGTTATGAATTTTGGTATTGAGGTTAAAAAACCTGGGCAGAAACTGGGAAGCTGAAACTAGGACTGTTGCAACCACAGACTTGGAAAAATTCCCTAGGTCAAATTTGGTTGCTAAAAATTATGAAATTTATTGAGGGTGAATTTCTGGATGTATGAAAATTCCTGTTTTGGAATCGGACCGTTACGAGTAGCATATCCCACAATGCAATAAATTATTCAAGGGACTGTCATGGGAAAACAGTCACTGACAGTTCTGAAATAACTGAAAGTATGACCTAGTTCGGGACAGAACCGAGCCAAACCCCGAACAAAGAAAGTGTAGGGGACGACTTACGAATTCGGGATTGACTTAGACCACTAGAATTGGATATCGGGAACCAAAGTTATAGCTTCTGGAAGTTAAACTCAGAAACTGGCCAGCCTGAACCTTAACCAGGGTTAAGGTTTGGATGAATTAAAAATCTAGAAATCTTTTTATAAATTTGTGGGAGGGCCAGGGATGCCCTATAGTGAGCATGGACTAACTGTGGGGTGTGTGTGGGCCAAGTGCAGAGCAGTGAACTTGCTTAAGCAACCGAGCCCGTAAATTATACTGTGTCTAGGTAACAATCATGCCCTAACCCTTCCTCTGCGTTGTTGAAACCATGAATGTTTTGGAACTCGAGTGAGAATTTCTGGCATTTCTTTTCAAAACTGAAGGAACACTAGTGTATGAAATGAAAGTGACTGCATGATGAAAATTGTATGTTGTGTTATGTCTGAAAGTTGAAACTTACCATGTCATGAGAGTTGAAATTTATTTCGATTGTGCTTGGAAGATTTCTATTGCGAGTTTTGTGTGGGAAGGTGTTTGAGTATGAATGAACTGAATTTGCTAAGTTTACTTCCGATAATAGGTAAGGGCTCATTAATTAAAAAGAGAACTGAATGGGGTGAGTTAAAGAGATTTGGATTGATTGAAGGCCATTGCCTTTCCCGGGTAACAAGTGCATGCATGTGAGCGGCCACGTGCTCGGTTGAGATGTGGGCCACGACTATCGGTAACCATCTATAATGGTGGTAGGTCAGGAAAAGATAAGCGGTAACCGCCTGAGAAGCGGTAGGCCAGGAATGAGTTAAGCGGCTGCGCTATGTCAGAGCGCAAGCCATGAGACCCATTGGGGTCGTTCACCCAAACGTTCACTGGAACAGATGCAAACGTTCACTGGAACAGATGCAGTTTGAATTAAATTGTGGAATTATGATTTTAAAAGTGATGATTAAGGAAGATTGTGATAATGAGTTGTGTGCTTGGAAGACGTATCGTTGCCCCTTCCCTCAAATGTTTTCAAAAATGAATTTGTGTGCGTGTTTGACTGTTAGGGGTGCTTGTTACTGAGTTTATCTCACTGTTATAAAATGTTTTATTTTTAGGTGATCTACCTATGCTTGGGACTAGGGACTCGAAAGTAGGGCGAGATTCGAATGCGTAATATGAATGAAATGAATGATAGAAGTTGTAATAGATAATAGTTGATTTAATTTGTGATGTTAAAGTTTTAAACACTGTAAGGTTGACTTTTTGCAAAGAATTGGTATTAATTGTTAGACTTGATATCCAGCCTAGTGTTTTCAAGAAGGAAATACGGCGGTAACACCCCGTTTAGGTTGCCGCTGCATTTTCGTTAATAATGGTGTTTAATAATGAATTAGAAATCTGGGGGTGTTACAGGTAGTGACTAGCTGAGACAATTGTTCTGCCATTGCTCTCATTATCTTCTGTAAGCTATTATGTGATCTTTTTGGATGGTTAAATCTTTTATCAATCTCATTATAGTAAGCAGGTGATTGTGTGTGGGTAATAGAGGCAGGAGGTAGCCTAGGCGCTTGGTAGGATTGAAGAGAAGTGTTTCCAGGAAACATTCTAGTCTGTGTGCTAGGTCCTTCTAAGTTCTGACCTTGACTCTAGGAAAAATTGGGTGATTTTACCACCGTGGATTGTAATTCGGTGCGAAAGGGTCATTTCATGGCCTTTGGTAGGTCATGCTCACTTGCTCAGTTCCAGTTAATAACAGGTGAGCATAGTAGGGGCAACTAGTTAAGGTATGGTCTAGGGATTGACAGTGAAAATACGTCATGGAAGTACTTTGGAAGATCTGAGGTTGTTAAATAGTCAACCCCTTTAACTAGTTTCTAAAGCTGCAAACCTAGACTCTATGTGGCTTAAGATTGACACTATATGCATACCCCCCTTGGCACTAGTGATTATAGAACTCAGACTATCATCTCTAGTGGTCTCCTATTGCATTGTCTTTTCAGCTAAGTTTTCTAAGAATTCCTACGCTGCAGTAGAATTCTTGGATAAGAATCTACCTTGACACATAGACTCTAGACAATCCTAGTTTGTTGGCCTAAACCCTCATACAATTTGACAAAGACGCCACTGTTTAGGGGTAGCAATTTTACCGGCACCCGATGGATATCCATTCCACCTGATCTGAAAACGAGGGTGAAAACCCGTATTATATGGAAGATGGATGGATGATGGATGATGTTTTGACAGATTGGATTGGATCCGGGTGATGCTATATCTGACCTACCACTCGATCCATCACCTGCTTAGTCATCCACTTATTTATCACCTATTTGCAATTAGTTCACTTTTTATTTTTGTTCTTTAAATTTTACTCATTATTTGGGCAATTATATTGTTAATTCTAATTTTCATCAAAATTGATATGATGAATATGACATTTATTCATTCCTTATACCTAAAATAACACCTCCCAGTGTGAGTCCCGCTTTCACGAGGTCTGGAGAGATCCAGATGTAGGCAACCTTAACTCAACCGGCATGACTGCCCGTTGAGAGGCTGATTCCAAGAGACCCACAAAACAAGAGACAAAACTTACTGTTTTATATCAATTTGCTAACATATTATATGTAAACTTTCATTACCCGTTTATAACTCGATCCACCCGTTTTCACCCACGGATGGTGGATGAATGTATTGGATTAGATTTTTACGAATGATAAACGGATTGGATAAAGCATATTAAAGGAGGTGATAGATGCGTGTGATGGTTTACCTGACTCGAACCCGATCCATTGCCACCCCTACCACTATTCTAGACCATGGCAGGAAATTGGGCAAACAAGTTCTTGAATCTTTCCATGTACCTCCAAAAAGGTTCCTTATCAAACTGAATTGATTAATTTCATTCCTTAATTTAACAGTTTTATCATTAGGGAAATATCTTTGCAAGAAAACCTTAATGAAATCATTCCAATTAGAAATAGAGTTAGCAGGCACACTACGCATCCATCTTTTGACATTATCTTTTAAAATGAAAGGAACGAATCTCGGTTTAACCACATCAATTTGTACATTATGAAAACCTATCATATTACATACTTCTTCAAATTCACTAAGAAATAAATAAGCATCTTCAAATCCTGTGAATTTTGGAAGCATTTGAATGTAATGTGGTTCCAGTTTAAGGTTAACTTAGCACCTAAGGCGGGAAGATTAAAACATAGATCTCATTCAAAACTCTTTCATTCCAATCTTGTCCAACCATTTTTTCTAGTTCAAGTTTAGGTTTAGATTCGATCTTAGTGAGTCTTCTTCTTTTAGACTCCCTAACCCAAACAGTCATGCAAGCCCTCAGCCACAATCATATTTTTGGTTTTTTGTTACACAAAGAAAATAAATAACCAAAAAAATGACCTAAATACAACTACTCAAATAAAAATAAAACAAATCACAAAACTAATAAAAGACTCAAATATAAACTAAAATAGTAAAGCAGGAAGTGGTCAATTAAATATTCACCATCCTCAGTAACAGCGAAAAAAACTTGTTAATATAAAAAGTTACCGCAAGCGTACAGTATCAACTTATAGTATAATCTAGCGAATACAGGTATTTCCTATAGGACAATATTGTCAAAGGGAAAAAAAACTACTAAGATTCATTGGCTAACTTAACATCAACAAAATACTAATTAAATTAAATTGAATTAACAATGACAAGTGAGTTATATACAAAAGCAAGATAAAATAAAATAAAACTACACAACCTTGCCTGACCTATCTTTGTCTTTTAGTGCAACCAAAGGAGTCAAAGACACTATTCAAACAATACACGCCAAACTAAAGACTCAATACCATATGCATGGTTTGCAACCAAAAAAAGTGATTTGACAAATAAAGAAAAACAATGATAAAATAAAATAGAAAGGTGGTGGGTCTGATACTTAAAAGCTGGAAATAGAATAAGGAAAAGAACAAAGAAAAAGGGGGTTGGGAGTCGTCTGCGAAGAAACCACGAAGCAAGCTAGGAAAGAAAAATTCAGTTAAATTAAGCAAAAAATAATAAGAGCAAAACCTGATGCAAACTGAAACAGGGCAACATGGAAATTGAATGAAACAAAGTGTGAGAAAACAAAAATATAGGAGTCAATGGACTAACTACTCAACCAAATGACCCAAAATCTGAGCAAAAGCACAAGGTTAAAAGAAAAAAAAACTTGCCATTTTAGTGCTTCAACTATCGAAGCCCTTAAACCAGCAATGGAAAGGAACTCAGGAATTCGATTGCAACTTAAATCAGAAAATTACACCCAGAAATTTGAACGAAATTTTGTGAAATTTGAAAGCCCAACAGTTAGAATTGAAAAGCTTGCAACATAATTGACAAAAACTCATAAAATTCCTCCTTTTCACATCCCATTTCAGCCCCATTTATACACAAATTTTGGGCCCTATCTAACCTCTCACTCGCACAAAATATGGGTAATTACTGCAGATTCTTTGTCACATGAATCTAAACGATCTGGCTCCTTCAAAATCTTGCTTGAATGACCAAGATTTAACCAAAAACAAGTACATTCGGTTAAGTATTCGTGAAAGATTTAATCCATTAATGGTGGGCCACAGATGAAAGTGGTGATGGCGAAAGAGGCAGAGACGGTACCACAAATAAAGCGGAAAGATGGAGAAGATGAAGGGAATGATATGTGGCAATGGACGGATGAATTAGAGTCGTTTGATGCTTATTGATGGTGGATGGTGATGGAATCTAGGGGGGTAGAAAGTAGGGATGGGCATGGGGTGGGTAGAGTCATATCCACACTCATACCTGTTTCTTAAAATCATACTCATATTTATACCCATACCCATCGAATTTTAAAAATTCATACTCTACTTATACCCATTGGGTATTTTGAGTTTTACTCAGGTACATACAGATTATAAAAAACAATATCCCTCGGGTTCATTTACGTTTAATTTTTAAAGTTTCAAAACTAAATAAAGAATACATAAATTATTTTTGTGGTGCCTCAATAATTCATTAGTGTAACTATTTCTACAATTCATGCGTTTTTCTTTTAATATCTTAAATTAGTTCAGTAGCCTTTGATGCTATGAATTCTTGGTATACTTTCAATTTTAGAATTGCCAAGTAACAATTTCATCTTGTAACATTAATAACATTGTTGATATGAGCATTCTAAAAGATTCAAGCTAAGAAAATAAGGCTAAAAAAGTTTAAAAAGAAAACCAGACATGGCTATGGGGTGGGTTCGGGAATGGGGATGGGTATACTTGTACCCTACCCATACCCGAACTTGAACCCAAACCCGTTTTCAGCACTGTTGAATGTGATTTTTGATTTTTTTAACAAATTTTACAATGTTGAAAATAGTACTTGCAAGGCCCTGTTCTTTTCGTGGGTCAATTTTAAAATACCAATATCAACATACTTCAACCCACTTCAACCTACTTCAACCCACTTCAACCCACTTCAACCTACTTCAACTCACTTCCACTATTTTAACCAAGTTCAATTTATCACTTAAAAAAATTCAACTCACTTCAACCCACTTCAACCTACCTCAACTCATCTCAACCTATGTCAACTTACCTCAACCTACTTCCTCCTTTTACCCACCCCAATTTACCTACGAAAAGAATAGCCCTAAGTCTAACATTATCCTCTTATAAAAGAATGGTCAAACTATCAAAAATTAAATGTTCTTAGAAAAAAAAATCCAGGAGAGCAGAAAGCTATTGCAAAATTCAAAATAAGTGACAATATAAAGTCTATTTTCTTATAAAAGGAAAATTACTAAAATTGTCAAAAAAAGGGAAAGCCACATTAAGAGGCAGCTTTGATCACCACTTAGATCTGTTGCACTGATGTATATGTTATAGCCCAATAATGTCAACTAAAAAAAAAAAAAAGAGGATTTATCAAATTCAATTGAGCCTAGAGACATCTCGCAAGTGATGAAGTTGGAAGCCACATATAATTGTTAGTTTCATACAATCAAATAAAACCCATTCCTACATTCATAAGCTTGCATTGATAATGATCAACTTACCTTTGCAATTAAGTGTATGATACCCTCAACATAGACAAAGTCAAAGCAGGGTAAAAAGGCTAGGAAAGTTACTTTGACAATAGCCATGTTCCCCACTTCTCCAATTATTATGCAACGTGAGATGAAAAGCAACCAAAAAAAAAAAAAAAATGCCCATTTTCATGTACAAAAATGATAAATGTCTTGTAACAAGACACTTTTTAAGTGTCTTGTTCCTATGTGGCATTTGCCAAATAGATAAATGATTTTAGTTTTTTAAAAAAATATTGCCACATCATTAGGGTCCATATTGTATTTAAAACAAATATTAGGATGTGATTTAAAAATAGATTGTAAAAGGGACTAAATGTGCATATTAGTTTTAGAAGATTTCATTATATTTTCTTAATTTATAATAATATGTATTTTGTGTTGAAAAAAAGAAAATATTTTATTTATAATTTTTAATTGAAAATTATTTATTTTTGACTAAAAAATTAGGAAAAATATTGTGATTGATTTATATTCCCTTAGTTTACAATAATTTTATTTTCCAAAAAATAAGGAATATATTTTTATTGAATTTTTCTTAATTTGTAAAACATTTATTTGCTGAAAAAATTAGGGAAAAGATTTCTATTGACTTATTTTTTCTTCATTTATAAAAATAACTATTTTCCCACAAAAATTGGAGAAAATATTTGGTTGCCATATGCTCTCTAAACTTTTGAAAATAATTACTTACAAAAAATAAATTTTTTTTTTTGTAGAATAAAACTTCGAAAAGTATTCAAAAAGTAAGATTTCTTTTTTTTTTTAAGTGGATGAAATTTTAATAAGTGTAATAGTTTAAAGGAAAAATAATTGTGTAATGTACGAAGAATTAATGGTGCTAAATATATGCTGTGGCATGGCCTCCATCTGTCACTCATTAATGTACAGCACGTCTGACTCTTACACCACAGTTTGTTGGGACGTGTTGTTTCATTTTTCAAGTAAAGAAAATTACTTCCTATGTCCTCTGATCTTTGGCCCATCAACAATCCTATAATATCGGTCTCCTGATACACGCAACCACGTTTTGGGTGGGTTCTGAAATATTTGTTTTGTTATTAATTTTTATAATAAGTGGCAGAAGAGGTTACACATAGGGAGTGAGTGGGGTTGGGAGTGGGATAAATGATTAGATTTAGCTGGCAAAAGTAGGAGTATAAATAAAAACATAAAGATTAACTAATAGTTAGTGATTAAAGAATTGATTGCCATAAGCACAACACGTCAGATATTGTATATTTTATAGTGGTAATCTGTAATAGCAACAGAGAAGAGAAAGCAACATGTTCGTGACTTAATAGAAATTAGGTTTTTTATACGCAATATTATTGAAAATCCATTGCTTGGTCGAGATGTTATAGCAAGTACTTTATCGCAATTGAACTGGTTTTCAGCCATTCGAAAAATTTTTAAAGAAGAGTGTAACCACTCCCAAGGTTATGTCAACAATAGCCCAAATGAATTATTTTACAGAGTCAATCAGTAAGGGAATCAAATGGTCGTTCAATCGACTATTGATATGTCGATTGTACGCTAAGAAGACCCTAACATGGAGGACCCCATCGTAATATATTGAATTTATGGTTCTCTCTCTCCATCCCCATTTTTATTTTATTTTTATATTTTTAATTATATTTTTACTATGCATGTTATTTCATATTTAGGCTTTGATCTTATACTCTTTGTGGTCATTTATGTTTGTGAGGTGTACGGTGCTGAGGGTTGTAAGCAGTCTAATCAGTTTTTTCATTGCATTTAATGTTAACATGTCATAATTCTCATTGAATTTATAATTTCTTACATTGTATGTTTCACGTTTTCATAATATGTAGTTCTTTATTCTTACACATTTTTTAAATTCTCTTATTTATTGAATGTGATATAAATATAGTACTATTAATAAGTTGACCTAATGAATATGTTGTGCACGTGATGCTGAATATTAATAGGGGAATTGATTCTTAATATATCTGGCTATTCTAGCATGCAGGCGGATAAAATATAGGTCAGTCATATTTCGAAATAGGATGAAATATACTTAATTTAATCTTGCACACATTGTGTGTGTTTTCAAAATGGTAGTTTTTAAACTAGCATAAGTACCTTGCATTGATGGTTTCATATAGCCAAAAGTGAAACTAGGACAAAAGAAAAATTATAAAAAGGGAAGCATAAAACTCATCCCAAAAAAAAAAAAAAAAAAACTGGACAATTGAAAAGCCACTAGTCTCAAGCATAAAAAATGACAAGTGTATCTTACAAAATCAAACATAGCAAGTGAAAACCCAATAGGAAAGATGCAAACCTCATCCAAATAAATAATAATAATAAAGAATAAACAACAAAACAAGGAGTTAATGAAGTTCAAACCCAAGAAGTTAAACATAGAGTTCAGTATGCTAACTTTGTCCCCTTGATCCTCCTCCTATGATCTAATCAAGATGGGTAAACATGTATTCTTTAGTCTCTGGAATTTCATTGATCTATGCAAGTAAAATAATGAGTTAATGGATACAATACACTCCAATTAATCTAGTAGGTATGCTACTATTATTTAAACCTTAGCCCAATTGTAGAACAAAGAAGTTAATAATCATAACATGAATAATGTATTCCAGATTTTGAGGCGCATTGATGCAGAAAGAACATTATGTTAATAATGTTGGTAGGTCCTGCTCCTGCTTCCATCATTTGAAGAAGCGCAGTCATACTTCCTATAGCATGTGGATCTTGAATGACCTATGCAAGATAATTGTGTTAGCAAATACTAATAACATGAATAATATAAAGTGCCCCGATCAATTGAAATAAGTCAATAGGGGTATATCTATTGCAAATAAGTATATTCTAAATAACTTAACCAAATATATTAATGGAGTGTGAGTGCCAAATATTATTAGATATATGATTCTATCCAGTGATGCCAATTTCCGTCGATTGGAAAAAGTTTGTCCTCCTTTTGCAATCGTTTGAGCCCTCATCAACCTCGAAAGAGAAATAAAATCACTATTCTCATCTACAAAATTGTTACGTTTATTTAGAAGAAAACATGGTGTAAAATAACATCTTTTGTTTTGAGAAGTGGCATAAAATAAATACTAACTCGCCAATTAAGTTGATCATGTGTAATGGAGTTTGATCATATATCATATCATCACCGTCTTGAGTGAAAAATGGTGTAGGTGGCATCTGCAAAACCCATAAATAATTAGTAATAAGTCTGTTTCACATATTTTAAAATTTTATGAACAATCAATTTTCCTACCGTAATATTTGGGGTTGATTGATTTGACACCAACTGCCGCTTATTAGATTGGCATGATCTTCTTTTCTGGCTTTTTCCCATTCGAAGCATTTCTGCATGTGGCATTGCGCTTTTGGCCTTTGGACCCCCTCTTGAATTGCATACTCTTGGATCAAGGTATTTTTTCTCCGAACCATCCATTGTGCCATCATCCTCATCATAATCTTCTTTATTCAGACAATCCCCAACTCCTTCTATCTGCTGCATGCTTGTTGATGTCACCCAACTTCCATCTACTATTTTTTTAGTCGCCTTTTGGATATAATTTGCTAAAAACTTAGATTTCTCAAGTGAATCAATTGCAAGATCAGTGACTTTCTAGAAAATTTTTTGTAGATATCGTTGCCTCTCCATTTCAGGCGCCCACTTTCCCCCTGCACCTACTAGTTTTGCCTTATTATGCTCTCTCTTCACATCTTGTCTCCACCTGCGTAAGAAGTACTTTTCGGGCACTAAAGTCACATCCTTTTTCAATAGAATTTTGAAAGCATGTCTACAAAGCAACCCCTTCCATTTAAACATTCTATGTATGCAATCTACATTACCATTGGAGATGTTGTATACCACAATATACTCTTTCTTACTTATTGTGCCATTTATATAATCTTCTCTCTTAGTGACCTTGTACTCAGCTGTGAGTTCATCATCCTTCACTAAGTCAACATCACAATACATAATTGCATTGAGCTCATCTTGCACTTTCTTATACAAATTATGTGTGTATGCCTGTTGGAATTGCACATCCATTGCAAACGTCGTTTGGCATTTAAGCATTCTTTTCATACATCCAGCATCTTCTTTAATCTCCTTTTCAATTTTATCACCAAGTGCAATCTCAAATTGCTCCACAAAAGTTTGTAGTGAGTTTTTCCTATGAATGTATCCATTGAAATATGCATTCATACTATCACTTCTTTGCGTAGAAGACATTCCAGCACAAAAATGATCTTTCACAAACACACCACCCATTTTTCCCTATTGTCATGCAATGTTTGAAACCATTCCTTACCACCTAAGCCAAAATCCTGTACCATGTTTTGCCACTTATTTTTAAACTCTTCTATGGTCAAACTTTCATAGACTATATCCATGAAAACCTTATACAAATTAGTATAACTTTTGTGTCCTCCTACCTTGTCAGGAAACTTAATAAGAATATGCCGTAGGCACCATCGATATCTCACATAAGTGAATATCTGTTCAATCCCTTTGCCTATACTTTGACACTGATTTGTAATAATTGCCTTTAGGGCACTCTAATCCATTGCTTTCATCCAGGTAGAAAAAAGCCACTCAAATGTCTCAATATCTTCGTTGGATAACAATGCATACCTTAACAATATAGAGTGTCTATGATGGTTTACGCCAGCAAAGGGAGAAAATGGCATTTTGTATTTGTTTGACAAGTAAGTGGTATCAAATGTCACCACATCATTAAACTCTTTGTAAGCCACTTTACTCCCAGCATCAGCCCAAAAGACGTTTCAGATTCGACCTCAACATCAATTTCAAAGTGAAAATCTTGGCTCACCTCTTGCGTCCTCAAAAAAAGTTTATGCACAGCATTTGCATCTTCAACTTTTAATCGAAGCCTCCTAGCTCTACCTAAATGATTTCTACAGTCTCTTGGCAAGCATGACATGTTCTCCACTCTGCCTATTTCAATTGTTATTGCTCTTACACTTTACATGTCTTCGCACCAGCAGCATCAAACAATTCTAATCTTCTTCTCAAATGAGGTTCTAGTTTCCTGTGTTGACTTATAAATCTGGAATTCTTGGGGCTTATATACTGATTATGCTCTAGTTTCACCCTAATAATTTTATAGCAATTATCACTTTCCGTCGAAATGGATACCCTCATCGGGCAGCGCATCCTTCTGCTTGGTCGTTTCCTCTCCCTCTTCAAATCATTCGCTTTTTTTGTACCAGTGCGATTGCAAGCATATGTTTGACGTTTTAGATTTTCCTTATCCTCTTTGGTATTGTGATACTTTACAACCCCAAAACCTTTTGAATATGCATATTTTCGCATATGTGCATGCATTTCATTCATTGTAGAAAATGACATGCCGACTGCTGGAGCAGCAACTTCTTATCGTCTTCAGGAATATTGTGTTCTATGTCTTTATTTACTTCATCATTTCTCCCACTTGACATATCCTCTACACTATCATTTTCGTGTTCAGATCCTGATGATTCCATTGCCTTTGAAATAATTGTTCCTATATATTTTCATTAGATCAGTGAGATAAAGTGGTAATACAAATTTTACACAATGAATTTTAGTAAATCAGGGAAATATTTAAACTATCTTGTCATAAATGGGAACCAAATAGCACTAGAATTAATGAAAGGTAGTACGTCTTCCTTTATATGACAAATAAAATAAGTTCTCCTAAAATCTAACATCTAAAACAAACCAAACAAAGCTAGATCATTACTTAAATCAAATAAGATAGAGTTATTTGTTGGGATTCAAAGTTTGTGAAATATAATACCAGTTATCATTCATTGATCAAATAGACTGACGTTTATTTTCCTTTTAGATACTCGGCTTGTGTTAAGAAATTAACGAATAATCTCTTTGTTAGTTAGATTAATATTATTCCAAAACATTAACTACCTAATTAATTAAATGTTATATATATGGTAATCAATAATCATGTTACAAAACATATTCACTATTGTAAACTTTGCAATCAAATAAAACTTAAAAATGACAAATTAAAACCATTTGCATAGGTAGTGGAGTCTTTAAAAAAAGAAAGTCAACTACCAATCCCAATGACTTATCCAATTTTGACTCTGGTATATTATTATATTGCATTAATCAATTGGCAAATTTAATTGCACTAAATTAAGACATCCACAATGGAATTCTATACTATTTAACAAATGACATTAATAATGAATACATAAAATAAGTTGGAAAAGACACCTTCAATTAAGAAGTAATTTGAATCTTGAAAAGTTTAACTTAATTTCTCAATGATATAGACAAAGTGGTACCTATATTTGAAAGCATATATATAGCATTAAGCACACTTAATAAGTTGAACATTACCACATCAACTAGATATAATCACTTGTATCAAAAATAAAGAAAATGAACAAAGTAATTCTATAATCAGTCACTAATGACATATGCATATATAATTGCACATACCACTTTTACAAAATGTTTCCGGTACCCCTCAAATAGCCACCAACTTCTGCAACCATTAAATGCAAGAATAGGATTACTTCTAAAATATCTCATATTTAGTATAAAAGCCTTATTCTCTTTCTAGTATTGATTTACACGAAATGCACGCAAGCCATGAAAAATTATATAACGAATAAATGCAATGATTTTTCTTAAATGATAGGAATTAAGATTATTGCATTGATATTTATGTTTAATATACTCCAATGTGGAGAGGCAAATGGGAGAGGAATAAATAGATGTATATAAATGAATTAAAAAAAGATATCAACCATTTTGTCAAAAACATATCTTCCTCTAATGTCTGCATATTAATAGACTTGAAAGAAGCAAATTAAGTATTCAAAAACATATATTACTAATGACATAGTGAACTAAGTAAAGATTTTAAAATAATTTCAAAAGAAAAGGCAGTTTAAAAAAAAATTATCTTATGGAATGGAAAGCAAACCGTGACTTTTTGGATATTGCTATTACTATATTAGATAAGACATATTTGGTTAGGGCAATATTAAACTTACACCTGCGATTACATTATACAAAGGCATCTAACCAAAAAGCACAAAAAAACCACAGTTATATATGAAATATGTATGATTTGGTCGGGGCAATATCAAACTTACACGTACAATTACGTGACGGATGGAGAGGGAGCCACGACAGAAAGTTAATTATGAAGTATTCATATTTTATTAATTTACCCAAGTAGAGCTTTATGATATAAGAATAACTTCAAAATGCTAAAATTAAAATTAAGGTCTTTCCATAGAATTTGTTCGCATGAGTGATGACTCGCATGTGTTGTGAGACTAAAAGTAACTTATATTTTAGCTAAGTTTAGAGTACTAATAATTTTATGGCGCTTGACGAAAGGGTACCTATATCGTATTTCAGATGTTACTCTTAAGGATATTAATGAACATATTATATACATAAAAAAACTTCTAACCTTTTGTTATCTACTTTATTTTAGACCTAACAAAATTGATGACTTAAATTGTATCCAATTATTCGGCACAAGTTATCTGAAATATACATTAATTAAGGCTAATTTCATATTGATTTGCAACCATAACTAAGGCTACCTTTATATTTTTAACCTCAACCTGACCGACTTAAATTAAGTCAAAATCTCATCAGTTGAAATAGGACCAGCATTAAAAATTAACTCGACTCATTTCCTAAGCTAATGGTGGATTTGACTTATCTCATTAATTTACCTATTTTCAATGAGACCTTCATAAAATAGGTCTTTTTTTTCTGGGGTTATGTGGGGATTAAACGAGTTGTACAATTCACTGTCTCTAATCCAAGTATTCATTTTTTTGGCAAACTATTAGCATACTTAGCTATTTTTTTTTTTTGGGGGGGTTCTTTTAATTAGAAACTCATAAATAAAGTTACACCAAATGAATTAGACTTCACGGCATTTGCTTGCAAGAATAAAAAATTCATGCTTGTGTCTTATCATAGCTACTCTCTGGGTGTACAAGTTATTCCCACTTTATCAGTTCACCCCCCTTCTTCCCCCTCTCAACCTCATCTCTTAGATTCAAAGTAACTAAAGCAATATTTTTCTGAGGTCATTTACTGGCCCCGATGCCTTCAACCTCTTGATATATGAGTTCATCCCCCCACCTTCCCCCTCTCAACCTCATCTCTAAGATTCACAACAATTAAAGCAACGTTTTTCTTAGGTTATTTACCCCTAACACCTTCAACCTCATGTCAAAGATATGAAAGAAACAAACATGTTATTTGGGCTTCTTGCGGAGAGAGACTACAGTATCAGATTACAGTATCAGCATTTTTAGTTCTGGCCAAGAGAGACTATGGTTGCTGATGATTCGTTCTTAATGTTGTTTGGGCTTTTGTTATGAAACCGCTTTCCTCAATGTCTTCTAACCGATTTCAAGGAGTACTTATATAGTTGCTCTTCCGGAAGTAGCAGTTAAATATATTGTTTGATAATCGTGATATGTGGAATTGGATTTGTTGTTGCAATTGAAGAGAAGTGATTCCATTCTTAGTCTAATTTCTCTCATTAACATTCAACTTTCATCCTTAGCAGACTCCCATCATCCATATGATTCTAGAGGTGAGCGGGCAATTACTAAGGAGATTTGAAAAACTAAATATACATTGAAACCATTATCTTTTTCTAATACTTATTTCCGATTTGTTACCCATTTTCTGAATTGTTTTATTTTCCTAATGTTTCCCTCCATATTTTACCCAAATGACATTTGTCACAAATTTTTTTTCATTCCTTCAAGAAATTGAAATCAATTTTTTTCTTCTTACTCAAAAGAATTTCAAGCCATCAAATATTTCCCCTTACAAAAAGGCCCTCATATAACTATTTTCGTTTTACGAGATCTCTATGTTTTTATTTTTAAAAAATGTACAATTTTTTGTAAAAAATATCATAAATTATGGTGATAAGTGTAAAACAATAAATCACATCAGAGAAAAGAGTTAATTCATTTTAGTTATTTTTTTCAAAAATATCTTGACTTAAATGCAAAATTGTATATCAAATCTTCAAATTTAATGGGCATAAAAATTCTACTACCAAATTTATTTACATATTTAGTCCTTTCACTTTTCTATTTTGTACAATTTTGTCTAGAATTTTCTAAATTATAGAATTACCACGTTCTTTACAAGTCATATTGTGTTTTGTCTCAAAACAAATAAAAATTCCAAATGCGTATTTACGTGGCAGTTATACATCAGGAAAGACACCTATTTTCTGTCTTTCATTAAGACGTGTATCACCACTCTTTTCATATATTATTATAAGGGTAATGATACTTGTCTTATCACAAGACACTTTTAAATGTTTTGCCTTAACTCAAATTAATGTATTTTATGATTTAAAATCATCAAATTTTTTACAATTACAACTTATTATGAGTTGTAAAACTTTAATATTCACCAGCTACACCAACAAATAAAAATTGACACTATAATCGAATCAACTACATTCGAG
This sequence comes from Carnegiea gigantea, assembly GCA_029747015.1. NCBI lineage: Eukaryota > Viridiplantae > Streptophyta > Magnoliopsida > Caryophyllales > Cactaceae > Carnegiea > Carnegiea gigantea. The sequence continues at coordinate 332,928 of JAKOGI010000814.1, read as the reverse complement.
AAGGCATATTATATGTGTAAGTTTGTAAATGTAAAAAATTACGTATAAAAAGGATAATTTTATACAATTTATAAGTTTTGATATCCTTTTATTATTCAATCATATAATTTTTCTATTTAATATGTAATAATATGCATTTTAAATGAAAATAAGACAGTTTTTAAGTGTCTTATAGCAAGACATTTATCATTTTACTTATTATAAAAGGAGGAGAGAGAGAACCAGTGGGGGGTGAGAAGCAAACGTCAAAAAAAGGGTCTGTAGAAAGAAAAACCCAAGGAGGAAGAGGAGAACCAGAGTACGACATAACGCCCAGAACAAGCAAAAGTTACTGTGAGGAAGAAGAAGAGGTACAAGAATAACTGGAGGATCAAAATAAATTTTGATTCAAATAATTTGGATAGCTTTCTCTACTATCTCAAGCCGACAAAGCTCAAAGTAAAAACAATTGTGAAGTTGAGATGCTTTATGTCCATATAAAATTTTCAATCCTTGTTCCCAAGTCTGTCATGATTAAGCAAAGCAGGTGGCGAATCATAGGAAGACTTCAAGTCTCAACTATCAAGTTAGGTTCAGGATTCGATCGAACCTTTGGATCCTACTGGATCCCAACCCTTGCCAAAAATACCCCAAAAAAAAAAAATCGGATGCTGCAGGATCTTGATTCTTGCCGGAATTACGAAACTATGGATCCTGGTTCACGCCAGAACCATAAAGCCGATGTCTTGAAGAAAACAGAGGATCAAGTATATGTCTTGACCAAAAATATTTTCCCACTCTAATGGGAATTTTTTTTTGGAGAGTAATGTGAATTAAATACAAAAACAGGGGAGTCAACCCCCCCCCCCCCCAAAAAAAAGGGTCATGCCCAAGTTAAAAACTCTTCAGTTGCTCTTCACTCAAATTAATGGCATTACTATGGCTATCCTCTGTTTTGATAAGCAACAAGGAAATGCCCCTGGCTGAGTCATAGTCAAAAGGGCTTCAACACTTAAATGAAAGGTGTTTTTATCGCATAAAAGCAAAAGAATATTAAATGCGATAAAAATTAACAACCAAGCAGGGGGTGTTAAAATAAGGAGACGAAGGGAATAAATCTTCAGTTAACAAATTTTTTTGACATATCAGTTGTTGTGTATGCTGAGTATTGTGAAATGCATCGCCTTACCTTTTTGTTAAAATTTCTAAAGAAAACAAGGGAGCGGTCTGCTAATAAGAAAGATGAACTAAAGTTATGTAGAAAAGAAACAGGGGAGCACGGGGTTGGTTTAGAGTCTCGTTCAAAGAAAATGAGAGGCTGACAATGATGATTTCAATTGGGTGATTGATATGTATTTATAATTCTTAAAAATGAGTCATGTGATTTTAGGAGTGTTCCAGTTGAACTTTTTTTACGATACCCTTGCCAAACAGAATTTCAAAATCTCACAAAGATAGAGTCCCGAAGAACTTAATCATGAAGGTGTAAAGGCATTAAGAAGAAATCATGGAAAGCCTACAACATATTTTAAACTAACTTTATCAGGTACATATGAAAATTAGTATGCAAAACGTAGGCTCTTTGAGTTTGGGTCCGAGACAAACTTTGCTGATTTTATCTTAGGGCCATCGTGATGATGTCTCGATTTAGAGAGAGAGAGGGGGGGGGGGTTCACTTGTTGCTTTTTTCTTTTAATTAAAAAATCTGGTGCTGGGCGACCAAAATGGCCTCACGTGGGGATGAGTTTGATTTTGTATCCAGCTAATGTTTCTTGGCAAAGAGGACTCCAATTTGGTCAGCCTATTGTATAAAAGCTCATTCGATAGAAGGCAGTGTGCGATTTGAACAATATACAGTGAAGCGGGTCTGGATTGTGCTTCGTCGAAGCTCAATAATGTCAAAAAGGAGTACAAAGGGATTAAATTCTTTGTTTAAAACACATCAAAGAGGCTTATGCCTATAAAATTATAAGTGGTTGTACTTGCAAAAAACCGAAAATAAGTATATTCCAAAGTCGAGTATCGACTAGAACTACGGTGGTTTGATTTCATTAAGGATACATATGAAGCTTGATATAAAATTTTTCGAGTTCAATCTAAATCGAAGTCCTCAAATGGGCTCAAACGGGCACCCCCCACTTTACAAAAATGTTATTATCATTTTTTTTATTTTATTCCAAGTCGATTGCATCTTACCTACTCAAATAACAAAAAGTAAAGCCTTATAAATATAGAAACCGACTCCTCAAATTTCCAAGTCCACAAAATGGAGCAAAAGGCCTTATTTATACTTCCCCTCTTTCACAAAGAGCAAAATTAAAAATTTTGTGACCCTTGGCTACACGTTACGTAATCAAAATAAATGAAAAGCCAAGCTCTTTAAAAACCAAAAAAAAAAAAAAACTCTTTCTCAAATTGTAAGTCGACCCAAATGGATCAAACTCGAGCCAAATATACAACCAAGCTTACCAAATTTCCCCTTCCATGGTGCAGGCTTGAGAAATAATTTTTGGACTGATAACTACGTCGATTTTAGCTCACTAAGGGTACGTAAAAAATCCATGAATAAATTTCGGCTGTCGTCGAAAGTCAAACAAAATTAAAGGGACCGACCCTAATAAAGGCCAAGTCGGTAAATAAAAATCATGAAATAGCTAAAAATACAACTTAGCCACCAGTTAAAAAATTGATAGTTCTGCATTTGCACTTCCTGGATTCGTACGACCACTGATTGTGGAGTCAGTACCTCTCAGTTCATGCTGTTGGTGCAACTCTTCTTGGAGAGTCTGGGATTGAAGTGGTTGTGGGTAAATTTAAAGAAATTCGGTTGATTTGATCTTCTATAAAAGAGGTACTAGGCATCTCACAACAAAAAAATGAGTGCAACCCAAATTTCACATCAAAGAAAAGTGCCAGTTTTCATAACTTGCATATAAAAATGTGTGTATGTAGTACCCTTCCTAGAAGATGCCCATATAACCACTATCTGATGCAATTAAGTTCTAGATATGCATAATTCGACCAAAAAAAAGGATAAATGTCGATCCAAATTATATAAAGTCTTATTAATATAAAATAAAACAAACAAAAAAAAATAAAATAGAACGAGTCCGAATTAAAGGTGGTCTCCCGAGAAGGGGACGTAATTAAGAAGGTTCATCCTCTTGAATAGGGTCGTGCTCAAAATGAACGGATGTACATTTTTGCACATCGAAAAATTCTTGAATAGCACATCCGCCCCATACCAGTTTTTTCCCCATTTTCTATACCCATACCTGCTATAAACGGAGTGGGCTCGAGTCGGATTTTTCGGGTTCGGGTGGAACTCCCGTCTCTATTGGAAAGCAAAGGAGGAAAGAGAAAATAAGTAGGGACAATAGGGAGGTGGTTCACGTGAATGGGAGGGTATTGAATTTTATTTTATTTTATTTTCCTTTTTCCATATGGAAAGAGAAGAGGTGGGTATGGGCCTATGCGAGTTCGGCTGTGAAATTTTTGTTCGGATCCAGTGTTTTGCCACTCATCCATTAATAATGCTGCAATCTTGGACCAATTTGAGCATTTTATTATTTCCTACAAACAATATAAAAGTAGTATAAAAAATACTAAAAATAATGTTATTTGCAAGCAAAATAAAGTTTAAAGGGTATTAAAAATATAGAACTTTCGAACTCAACAGTGCCGTTATAAATTAGGCCAACATTTTTTAGATATTTTCTCATAAGACTTGGGGGGTCCCTATGCATTGAAATGGGGAGCATTAAGATGTGCCAACATCCCCCTAGTTCACTCAACCAAACACCCAAAGAAATCCACAAAAGGATTATCGAGCCTAAAAAGCCCAAATATGACCAAATTGTTAGTGTTCGATGTTTAAGTGAAATTCATTCCATATTTTCAACCAACTATAGGGTGCATAAAATTGTTGAGTTTAAATATTAATGCTCTTTATTGAATAGGTTTTCTAAATAGACATTATACATCAAAATTCGATACGTAACAGAAAATGTATAAGTCGAATACTAAGACTTGCACTGAAACAACACCTATTCATCAGTTTGCTTACATCTTATTCCACACTTATGTAAAAAATGTGAGACTAGTTTCATTGAGAACTAGACCTAATAAGCTTCCAGCCAAAAGAAGAATTACTCAAACTGAAGGTTAGACTAAAATTATATCTGAAACAAGTTGGACTGTCTACAGTTTGGTCCAGTTCACAGATAGGTTCTTGCCTAGCAAAGCCTGACCTAGCTCCTTTTTTCTGAGTTATGTTGCAGAAGCCTTAGTCACCAACTCAACCTAAAGAAAAACCCTATCCCTCATGGCACCACCTTTGAGAAACCTTAGGAAGCCCTCGTTTCCTATAGCTATATATTCATCCCCTCACCTAGCTTCAAAGAGATAACCAGAATCTCAAAAACTTTGAGATAATACTGAGAGATTCAGATAACCTAGCCAAACCCTTTTCAAATCTACCCTTTGACCTTCTAAGGCATAAGTCAAGGCTCGATAATCTCGTTCTCGAGGTTCCTTAAGTCGCACAGATCGGTAATATAAGGACGCCAATCTTCCAAACCTACCTTCCCCCCTTCCATCTTCTTCTTTATTTTGTTTAGCATTATTTCATTTTAAAGATGTAATTCTTTGTAATTAATTTAGTCCCCGCCTAGTGTAAACATTCAATTTTATCATTTCTCCTTTTTAAATGACGCTCTAATTTTTCATTATTTTCTTTGATATGCTGCATGCTTTTTGTAGTGTGAATTAATTTTAGTTTCCCATTTTGATTAGTAGAGACCATCAGTGATGACGGGCAATATCAAGATGCAATTCATCCCGATATCGTGCCTTGGCTCCCGAATTTGAATCTTTGGTTTAAACCTATGGAGTCAGATGGTCCCTACTTCAACAATTATTCGGTGGCCTTTTCAAATCTCTTTAAAGTGAACATAGTGTCCCTTTCGGTGTCTTATTCTGTTTATGGTTCAATTTAGAGAGTAAATTTGATTTTGTAAGTATTCCTAAAACTCACTGGTGATTCTGTTTCTTTTAAACTTGATTTTATTCATTGACTTTATTCTTGTTTTTTATACTTAGTATTTCAGGTTCAGTAGAACATGATTTAGTTCTTAGGCACAACCGAGCTTCCTGATCTAAACATTATGATACTATTTGGGCCAGAAGCTAGGCCGAGTTCTAGATTAGGAATCCGGCCGGGTTCTTGGGATGAGGGACATTGCCTTGACTCCTAGTCCAAACAGTGACTAATGTTTAGGTCAGGAGCTGGGACACGTTCTTAGACCATTTTCCAGGCCGCCCAAAAATCCAAGTGAGTTTCTAGGATTAGAGACACTGTTGTGGCTTCTGGTCTAAATAGTGGTTGATGTTTGGGCCAGAAGTTGGCCATGCCCCTGGACCAGTTCCCGAGCCACCCAAAAACCTAAAACCTTTGCTTGCATGAATAATAAAAGTAAACAATGAAACAAAAATCAACTAAGCACTTTTAGCATGTGGGTCCAACCATGCATGGGGGACCATGCTGATGGTTCAGGTCATGGTCCTTACAGTAGTAATTCCACTGAGGACGTGTTTTAAGAGGTGAGATTTGGAAATCAAAATGGAAAATTATTTTAATCACACTTGCATTAGACATTCTTGCATTGTAGGTACTGCCTTGCTGGGACAAACAACACGTCTAGGTTAAACCCCACTATTACCTACTTGAGAAAATAGTTCGTAACTCGATGGGTTCACTAAGACTTCCAAGTGAGTAGGCAATTGTTTCACCCATTGTTTGACACAGAATTCAATATGGCTGCGCAAACCGGGGCTAAAAGATCCTCTGGCAGATAGAGGCAAGTCAAGTGGTAAGAAAACTTCAAGATGATATCCTTGTCTAACATAGGGAAGGTCAGAGATCCTTAATCCACATCATATATGAGAAAGTAACTTAACGTTCTAATTTTCCTATGCACCCCGTAGATGACAAAGCATTCATTGCGAAAAGACTATACTAAACTTTACTTAAACCACTTATAACTTAGAACTTTTGATTAGATTGGAATTCATATGCATGCTTGATTCTGTGAATGTTTAAAACTCTAGTGGTCTTTCTAAAACTGACTTATACCCAAAAACCAAGGTATTGATGCTTTAGGGCTCACAATGTCATCATTGTGTCTAGGGACCCAGGTTAGGAAAACGTTAGTCTGGCGTAATTAAGGGTGTGGTAAGCTTTTAGACTTCTTAGGTTAGGTCAAGCCCAAATGTTTAGGTCTTGCATTAGGAGAGGACCAACAGAAGTTGTCTAGTTTCTAGGCTTTGCATGCATCATATAATCATAATATGAGGGTCAACATCATTAGTGTAAGTCTAGGTCACCTTAAGTCATGCACTTACAAATCTCGTTACATAACTAGGAAAGTCTAAAGGTCATTGTTGGGTCTTAACACATCAATTATGGGCTACTTGGGCCCAAAAACTTTATGCATTATTTGGCCTTATCGTGTATAGTCCATTAGTCCATCCAAGCCCAAAGTCCATAATGTAGCTCTTGACACCTTTAGAGCCCTAGTCTATTATAGGTTACATCCAATCATGTGTCTTATTTATAACACATAAGTTTAATTAGGACCAAGATACTTGATCCATGTATAAGTCCATGGTCATACATCATACATCCATTTCATACGTCTAGGGTCCATGCATGAGGCCACCTAAATCCATCCATAAGCCTAAACTAACCCATTCTAAGTAACCCAAGCCAAAGCTACATTTAGGCCCAGTCTAGCCCCATAATTTATTTTAGATAGATTTAGACCAAGTTTAGGCCCATAGGCCAACTACCCAAGTCCAATTTAGAACCAGTCTAGGTAAGGCCTGATTTCTCGTAAAACCAACAGCCTAAATCTAGCTTCTTAACTCTAGTCCTTCTCGCCTAGCCTAGACCTTTGTAGCACCCAACTCATAATTACTTAATTAACTTTAAAGATCTGAGATTTAGCAACTAATCCTACAGTAAAATTAGGGTTAGGGCATTACCGTCATCCTCTATAGGATAAGGCTTGGTTATTTATATAAACATTATAACGTCTCTTGTTTTACATGAAAATCAAATGAACTACAATTTATATTTGCTTAACTCAAATGAAAGTAAGACCCATCAATATGTTTGTGGGCGACCTAAGACTTAAAGAGGTGTCATTGTGAGCTTACCTAAACTCCATTGATTGGCTCCCTTATGTTACTTGTAAAGGCTAGTGATAACTTCTCAAATGGCCAATCCTAAAATATAAAAGCAAAAAACACTCGAAGGATGATTCTAAGCTCAATACGTTTACTCCTATACTATAAAGGTAGAAATTCATTTTTAATGAGCGATCACATTTCAATGGATTTTAGTTCAAAATGAGGGGCAAGAGAATTAGATTAAAATTGTTAGTGGTTATTATCTAAAAGTAGAACCCAAACTAATGAGCTTATATGTATAATGCGATCAATGGTTAGGTGCATTTCTCCTGGGCCAATCGAGAAGAGCTTGAGCCGAAGTCACGCAGGTGAATTGATGGGCTTAAGCCTTGATAATTGATAACTGATGGGTCCAATTGTTTATGTGGCAAAGGAATGCTTGAAAATAGTTCATTAAATACTTGTATATTATGAGATTTTGGTATTTATAAAAAGACATGTGAATTTAAAGGGTACATGTAGTAAACATACCTGGATCTTTTATAATCTCTCTCTTTTTTGTAAAAAGTTTGTTTTTGGTTCGATAATGATGAAAGTGACATCGTTTCTACTCCAAATAAGCTTTCTGTTATTAGTAGAGTATACATAACTTTTGTCATTGCAATTTTGTAAATAATTCATAATCTTACTTGGTATTTTCTTAATTGTCTATGTCTCATCATAAGTTTACTTAAACAACAACTAAATTTTCATTTTTCCATTGATAAAGTCAAACATATTATGCCCCATCCTTTGTATTACTGTTGTTACTATTGTTATTATTAGTATTAGTTTTGTTGCTACTCTCATTATTTATGGTTATTGTTTTTATTTCCATTTCTATCCTTTACAAATTAATAGTTTGCTAGCAAAAAATGTGGTAAGTTCATAAATGTCCAATTCACATACATCTTTGTTTCCAATATGATGTACGCATTCTTGGGACCAAATCGAGATGATACTTGTTCGCAAAACCTCAGCTATACTTAATTGCCCTTTGTTTTGTTTGAGTTGTAAAACCAAGATATCATTCTCAATGCACTTAAGCATGAGTCAAACTTCACTTATTCTTTTTTATTACATTAACACTTATCTTATCATTATTACTAATCCTAATCCACTAACTTTACTATTTGATTAGAGTACGAAAGTCAAGCTCCACAATTACCGTGACTTATTATTACCACACAAATTTCACATCAAACCACCATTCAATCTCCCGAAGTTTACACTTGACAATTCATATTATATTAACTAGTTTCGAAATCCCTAGTGGTGCCTGTCCTTCCTCCATGTTCAACCTTCACTCTACCTCAACCCCTTTCATGACAAACATTCACCGCCCACACATACAGCATTTAATTTCATTTACAACACACATGAATTCCACAAAATTCACCCCAATCAAATTTTATGGGCACAACCTCACAACCATGCTCCAACCGGAATTCCTCCACGAACACCCACAACACCTTCTCATTCAAAACCTCATAATAATCACAGTAAGTTATTAATTAACACAAATTAACACTTATCCAAGCTAAAAAAATGTATATACAAACCCGACTGAGAAGTGAATGGTCGAACAAATGAAAACGAATTTGAAATTCACTTCTTAATTACCCAAAAAAAAAGAACACAGTAATTGAAGCTGACAAGTAGAGTAGGCATGGGGGGTGGTGCGGAGATAGAGGGGGTCTGGGTAATAGAAAAAGAAGGGGCGATGCATGGAATAGGAAATGGAAAAGTGGGAGCGGTTAGTTGTAGATTCATTTTGATCCCCCCCCCCAACATGTCTAATTTTTTTTCTATTTTTCACCTCCTTCTCCCCCCCCCCTTTTCTGGATAAAAAAAATTCCCTCTTCCAGCTTATGAATATTTAGGACTAATAATTGGACTATTTTTAGTGTCTTCATAGCTTATTTAGAAGAAAATTATAAGCTTTATCCACATTAATATGTTCATTTGCGGGAGGTTAATATTCAGGTACGTCGAGGTATAAGACATTAATAATTCTAGGCCTGTATTTTTGGAGCGAATATTTTAGTACGTCGAAGTTTAGTAACCAAAATTTTCGATAACCTCCATATTTTTGTATCCCCCTAAACTTTTGAATTTTTCATTTTTAGCCACATTCATTGAAAACTTTCGAAAATTTTAATTTTGTGTAAGTGATATTTTTCTTACTAAGTACACCATGAAGCCCTTATTCAAAGTTGTTAGAATCGGGATCCTAGGTAGAATCGATGGGGGTCCTTAGAATCAGAATCATAGAAACGGATCGAGAATCGTATGATTCTAATATTTGCTTGGAATAGTGAAAATAATTTTCATAAGAACAAGAATCTTAATAAATATCCACCGTGATTGTAGCAATTCAACTTAACTTTATTTTGTGGGCAATTTTGACGCAAAATATATAATGTTAGAATAATCTCTCAATTACAATTAAGTATGCACTAGATAAAATTTACTTAAGATAGTGGCTCGGATCGCAGGATCATTGAGTCATATTTTAATCCTACCATACATTTTTTGAACTAAATTAAGATCCTTAGATTCTAATTACTTTAAGATTCTAGTATGAGTTGGATTGGTGGAGGGTTTTTGGATCGTAGAATCATGGGATTGTAGGATCCGGATCAGAAGTTTAATAACTATGCCCTCTTTTAATTGGTATCAGATTCGTGTGAGTAAAAAATATTAATTAAGTTAATTAATAGTTAATTAAGCTAATTAATTGCAGTTAATACTGGAATAATCATCTACTTGTCATGCTCCCAATTATTCACAAATTATGCACACATCAAAGGGAGCCACTTCAGTAGCACCACAATTAAACTATATCACATATATAGTTTTGGAATTAAAAGCGAAATTAGTAAAAATTGAGACTCAAGTTAAGGATATAAAGAAGTAATTGTCTGTAATCCATCGTTCCCTAATTAACGAAGTTAGCCATAGTGAAAAATCTAATCTAGCTATTAGTACTCTATTTTAGCATAAATATCCTTTCTAAACTTGAAAAATAAAAATTCATTTCTTTTGCAAGATACAAAAATCGAAAAAGGACTAGGACAAAAATCATCAGAAAAGACAGAGAAAGAAGAAGATGATGGAATATAAGCAGTCTAATCTCGAGTACAAAATATGTTTGATAAAGAACAAAATTCAGAAGAATTAAACAAAATTATAGGCGTAATAATAGACAAACAAGAAGTATTATCTGATAATAATGAAGAGATAAATAATATCTAATTAAAAGAAGAAATTTATCAACAGATAAACATGATTAAAGTATCTTAATGATGTTCCTTTAGAAGAAGTTGGGAGGAAACTGGATAAAAAAAATTTGGTAAAGTGGTAGTTGACGGTGAAATCAATGAGATTAGAGAAGAACTCAACATCGGAAAAATGGAATCCAATCTAGTTAATAATGTTATTCCAAAACCTGAAGATTTAATTGTACAGTAATGTTATTCTAGCAGAACAATGAGTTAACTTTTCTTTGAATCATACAATTGAATCCAATATAGTTAATAATGTTATTCCCTGTGGAAATGTCCATTTTATGAGAACTAATTATATTCCAACAGGACGAACAATTAGCTTTTCTTTGGGTCCATCAAGGAAAACCACATTCTTTGAAAAATTAGCTTTACCCCAATTAGCCAAATGGGTTACATCCCAAATATAGATGGAGCTCGTAATAGAAAAGAAATATTCGAACATTAGAAAAAGAGTATGAATAGTGTTTTGAGCTTGGATACCACATGGACCGCTAGAAATTTCCTAAGTTTTATCGAGTATAGCTTTCTAGATATTGCAGCTGACTAGTATGACTCATTAGATGAGGACGGTAAAAATGTATTAAGAATGATGGAAACACCAACTGCTATATTCAACAAATTATATAAGGAAATCGACACTGAATTTATGGGAGCTAAACTTGATTCCGAAGAAACGGCTGGAGAGTTGCAAGTAAAGGTTAATAACAAAGAGCACTGGGACATGAGATATCTACAAAATTACATTGCGGAATCTAGTCAATAGTAATACAAAGTTTGGCATAATGAAACTAATCTTGACTTGTTCTATGACAAATTACCTTATATGATAAATTTCATAATCAAGAAAAAATACATTACATGGCTTGAAAAAGCCGATGCCATTGATACTTTTAGACCAAGATCTCTTATTTATGAAATGGGTCAATGATCAATGTATTAATCTCCAAAAACAAAAGAAAAATAAAGAAATAATTTCTAACGGTTGGGATAATCCTCATCAATGGGGAAATGAAGCTAAGAAAGAATAAAAAGGAAATTTTATATGAAAAAGAGTTTTAACAAGAAAAGGAGAGAAAAATACAAAAGAAAATATTATAACAAGCCAAGTCCCAAAAATTGCAGTTTTTTAGAAAAGATGCTCATTGTTCTGCAGGGAAAAACAACTATAAGTGTTGGGCATGCAGAGAAGTAGCTCATTATGCAAACAAATGTAAAAATAGGAATAATAACAAGCTTATCCAAACATTGGGTGGCTTAGAATATTTTGAGTTTAGTGAAGAAGAAGCAATAGGCCTTACCCTAAAAAACGATAAGGGAGCTATTGAAATAGTAGTGGAAGATGAATATGAAGAAAGTGATTATGAAGAAACTAGTCATATAACGGAAAATAGCTCAATTAGTCTTGGTGACTTTAAAGGAGGAGAATTTATGCTAGATAATAGGAAAGAAGATGCCAAAGGAGATTGGGTCCTTCCTATAATTCAGAAAGACATGATCTATGAAAAATTCATCTTTCGATTAAATAGTAAGTATGTATGTGAAATGATGGAAGATGATTTAGAGAAAAAAAGATTGTGAATTTGATGTGGGTGAAGTAAATTTCATTAATTGGGAAAACATTCTTAAGCATAACAAGGTAGAAAGTATAGGTATGTCCATGCTGGAAGTATTCAAGTCTAAGTTACACCATTACAATAATATGACAAAGATATTGACCTTTATGCTTTGCTATGTGTTATCAGACAAATCAAATTTAATAATCAAATTATCACATCGATCATGATCAGTTTGTGTAATGGTTCAGTAGGATTCAATTACCGATCTAGACATATATGAGCCCAAAACATTTCTCGCCAAAACCTTTCTCGCCAAAACCTTTCTCTCCCTTAAGGTAGGATATTTTGGAAAATAATCTACAAATGAGATAATATTATAGATCCAAAGACTAAAGTAACAATGATGGAGATAGAAAATTTTGAAAGTTCTACTCCTATGCAAAAAATTTAAAGGATAAAATCCAATCTAGAGGAAATAAAAATTGATAGGTCTTAGATATCTAGCTTTTGCAATCCCATAAAAATAAATAAGAAGAATGTATTAAAAATCAATAAAAATAAAAAAATTACCATTAAATCCCGATTGTTAAGAAGCATGAGTGCATGATCTGAATGGGGAGAAGGATCTTCAATAGCTAAAGAAGAAGTTGAAGAAGATGATACAATTACTACAACTAGTGAAATAAGTATAATAAGTTTTGAACCTACAAAACATAGTGTAGATTATAGTATTGAGTTTGGATAGAATAGTCATCGAGTACAAAAACAAGGACCATTAATGAGTCAGCAGGTACAAACAAGGACCATTAGTGAACTAATTTATGAGGATGAATGAATAAAAAATATAATTGTGGAGAGATGTCATGAAGCCACCAATACGAATCCTAATAGCATTTATATCCCAATAAATATATGTTTAGAGGGATATGATAGATATAAATTGTGCGTTAACATCGATAGTAGTTGTTATGTCTGTTTTGAAAAAATATCTTCATTTCTAGAATTTAGGTGGGGAAAAAAAAGAATACTTACAAGTAAGAATAGCTAATAATAGCATAATGAGCCACAACAAAGCCTTAGAAGGGTTATCTATAGAAATAGGAGGAGTCCAATGCATTACACCAATTCTATATGCTACTAATCAATCCTCCGGTGATATGATTATAGAAAAGAATTTTCAAAAGTTATATTCTCCATGCACACAGACCATAAGCCAAATCATATTGACGATAAATGGTAGTTTGGTCCCTATTGATAAGTTAAATAAAGCATATACTCATCAGAACATTGAGTTTACACGTAGCCAGTGTGGTGAGAAGCGTAGTGAGAAGGTAATCCCTGCAAAACGTGAAATAGCACTAACAATCTCACTAATTAAGTTATCTAATAAAGAGCTGATTGTTGAACAACAAAAAGAATTATGCAAAGAACTCTACTTTCATAATCCTCTTAAATTTTGGGATAAAGATAAGATATTTGCAAATATTGTCAAACCCTAACATTGTGATCCGAGTTAATCAAATGGTGTATACACACTAAGATATCCAAGAATTTGATAAGAAAATCAAAGAACATTTGGATAAAGAGTTAATCAAAAATAGTAAAAGTCATCATACTAGTTCGGCTTTCTTGGTGAGAAATCATGCCAAAGAACAAATAGGAAAAGCTAGAATGAGAATCAATTACAAAAACCTTAATGATAATACTGTCTTTGATGGTTATTACATTCATAACAAAATAATTCTTTTCAATTAAAACTCAAGGAGCCTCTTGGTTCCCAAAAATGGATTGTAAAAGCAAATATTGACAGATAAAATTAATGGATAAAGAAAGCATTCCTTTGATTGCTTTTAGTGCTCGTCAAAGCCATTATGAGTGGATAGTAATGCCATTTGGTCTTAAAAATGTACCTCAAATATTCCAAAAAAGATTGAATAACATCTTTAAAGATCTTAATCACTATTATCTAGTTAACATCGATGATATTCTTATTTTTTCCAAGACTATAGAGCAATAAAAAGATGACATTCTTGATGTCATCCAAAGATGCATTGATCATGGTATTATCCTTGGTAAAAATAAGCGCATTTATGTTAAACTAGAAATAGAGTTTTTAGGCCTAGAAATAAAAGTTAGACAAATCATCCTACAAAAGCATATTTTAGAAAAAATAGCAAATTTTTCTGAGAAAATGAAATATAGTAAGCAAGTAGAAAGGTTTGTAGAATGTCTTACATATGCTTCAAATTTGATGATTTGGCTTAAGAAAACCATTACAACAAAGCTCAAGAAAGAAGTAAGTTGGACACGGACTCCTAGTGATTCAAAGGTTGTTCAAAGCTTCAAAAAGATGTGGAAAGATCTTCCTATTCTCAATTTGCCTAATAAAGGAGATGATTTAATTCTTGAGACAGATACTAGTACTGAACACTAAAGTGCAATATTCAAAATCAAAGAAGGAGAAAAACTCTACAAATATTGCAATGGAAGTTTAATAAAGCAAAATTCAACTATCCTATGATGAAAAAAAGAAATCCTTACAGTCCTAAGGGGAATTAAAAAGTTCTTAATATTTTTGGCCCCAAAACCTTTTCTTATTCGAACTGATTGTAAATAAATACTTAATTTTATGAAAAAGAATTTATCAAATATGCAAGCGCAAGGGCAACTTCTGTATTGGTAATTATGGCTTAACTAGTTGTCTTTATCTATTGAATATATATAGGGATCGAAGAATTCTTTGGTAGATAGTTTAACTCGTGAGCTTGTCAATAGTAATTATCAGAGCAGAATTCCTGCCGGAAAATGAGGAAACCCAAAATGAAATGTCATTGTTGCTAACATGGGAGTAAAATCCTTATGGATATTTTGGACTTTCATATAAAAAGTAGACCATGTTTTAGCTTTGTAATGTCCCGACTCTTTCTCATGGCTGCAAAAAGTTACCAGGAATAATTTCTAGGATCATCGACTGGCCTCACAAATTACTACAAGCGTTTTCGACATATTTCATCTTCGCTTACCCACTGCCTGGAAAAACTTCCAAGAACGCCACCTATCCTAAGATTTCTCCACAGTAAGCACGTTTAACTGTGGAGTTCTTACAAGTGGGCTCGTCGAAAAGAAAGGTGCACCTTTGATAATGTGAGTAGTTATTTCAAATCCTTTTAAGCCATACTTAGGGTGTTACATTCACCCTCACTTGAAGAGCACACTGTCTTCATTGTGCTTCATAAACTGACTGACTTATGCGCCCTCTTGACCGGCTATCCGTCCCTAGTATCTTTGTCCCGCTAGGTGATTACCCATGGCTTCTTCGCCCTCTCACGCAGCTCATGATTGCGGGTTGGCTCTATATAATCTCTAACACCTAACCCCTCTCTAGGGCATAGATAGTTAATAGGCACAGCTTCAAGGACAGTCAACTGGCCCCACAAATCACCACAAGCCTTTTCAGTGTGTTTCGCCTTCACTCACACGCTGCTTGAGAAACTACCCAGAAGGTTACTCATCATATGATTTCTCTACAACAAGCACGTTTAACTGTGGAGTTCTTAAAAGTGGGTGCCCCGAAAAGGAATTTGCACTTTTGGTGATATGAGTCGTCACTTTAAATTCTTTTAAGCCACACTCGTGGTATTACAGGTTTGTTGCTTTCTTCCTATCTAATAGTACAGGGATTCAACATATTAGAGTCACAAATGTATTACCTCAGGTATTCTTATGATGTTCAAGCAAAAATAAGTTTCTAGGTTCAAGAAAAATAGTTTAATGACTAGTATGCAGCCTGCATTAATTACTATCATAATTGCTCCTATGATATTTGAGAATCATGAGGTACTACGGTCTTTTTTCCTAATAGATCTGGAGTGCGTGGTGCTAGATTCCCAGCAAGTTCAATCCGTCTTGATGAACCCATCATGAAAGTTTGGGCAAATAGGATGGTAGCTTGCCTCATGGAAGTTCCTGATCTGAATTAACTATTCTTCTTAAATCTAACTAAATTTCAAAAGTGTATGTTTAAAAGGATCCATTGAATTCCCACGTCTCTTGATGGTCCAACAAAAGCCACATACAATAGAAGTCTGCATATTGAAGTATATTGCGCATTGATAGAGTATGAAAATGGAAATCCCAAATTAGCCCATTATCTTGTTCAATTAATTGATCTAGAAGTTCCTGATTGTCAACGACAAGAATGACTTTTAGAATGACGAGAAGCAGTTAGTAATCCCGCTTTAATAAGAGCTATTGGTATTTATAATATTTGATGATTGAACGAGGAAAAATACTAATACATTACAGAAACACAACTTTCGTTTATCATAGTGACTTCAACAAATATATGACAGTAGAATGAGCTGCTTTAGAAGATGTCTTCGATGATCTCTTTGATATTGGAGCTGAAAAATTCTATCAAAAAAAGAAAAGAGATATCTACATGATATATTTCAAGAAATGGAATTTAGAGCATCTTGAACTTGATGAAGATTATGATAAGTATCTGGAGACAGAGATCCAAAACATGACAATGTGACATTTTTCAAGACGTATTTGCAACAATATGCTCCCTAGTGTGGGAAGACTATTAATTAGAGACGTGCAGTTGTGCGCCTTCCCATACGGGAACATTCGTCCCACTGTGAAGAATTGCTTGAATAGTTCTTACTTTACACATTAACCAATATAAAACATCAGCTCTACCATGAATCTTTAGGTGACAGAGATTAAAAGAGAAGAGTTCACTTTCTTAACAGCGCTTGATAAGGCAGTCCATTCACCCCATCCATAGATTGCTAGTTATTGAAATACAAATCGAATAGTTCACCAAATATCCACAAAGGTCATACATATTAGCACAATGGCAGCTAGCATTAATGTGAGCAAATCTTTAGCCCCCAAGTGAGGCATCAAAAAAAGGGCTTTCCAGCTGTGAGATTTTTTGAAACGATAACAGCTATTAACTGACCTCAACAGGTTCAAAGCCTTTGTCGATGGAAGCCATCACACCATCAATTATAAGTTGTGTTTTCCTGGTAATCATTGGCCACTTCTTGTCAGGGGGCGAACCATGCCGCTTAATTCCATCAACCAATGTTGAGAACTCCTTCACCATGAGAACTTCTTGAGGAAGATCACTGTTGACAATGTGTTCACTTGGTTTTTTGTTCCATTCCAAGTCCATGTCCGTGAACCAAGCTTCAGACACCGTTCTATATGAGGCATCATTTTCCTTATATGGGATGATGAAATCATTGACGTGCAATGTTCCCTTAGTGCCAATAGCCGTGATGTCCATGGTTAAGTTGCTCAAAAAAGAACAGTAGAACGTTGCTATTTTTCCATCTTCCCAATGCAACGAAGCCCCACAGGATAATATCACCCCTGCTTTGTTTTTAACTGGATTTCTCAAAGCAGTAACAAACTTAGGAAGTTCGTAGTCTACAGCCCATAGGCTTGCTCGGATGCAGTACCAACCAGCATCACCAAGAGCTCCAAGGGCATCAAGATCAGGTTTCACACGAATGTCATTTTCCAGGAAGTCATTGTCAGCTGCAAATGAGAAAGCTGTTTGTATCTGGAAAGACGGACATAATCAGACCAATACCACCAGAACCCTACACGTTCATCTGAACCAGACATGTATTATGTGCATACCGTTTTACAAGAAGCAACAGCAAGTTAATGGTCTAATATCAGTATCATTCGTTGTAACTTCATATAAGATATCTGAATACTCTCATGTCTACCAAATGAAAATGAATGGTGAAAACTAAAACCTAGCATATAGGTCACCAGCTGGGTTGATTTCAGGTAGAGTCGGGGCCAGTCAATTCCCTGGAACGTCAATGCTGAACCATATTCAAGTCAGATTATTTCAGGTGAAAGTCATATGTGGGTACGTTGCAAGTTTGGCCAACAAGTTAAGGAAATGTAATTTATATCAGTCATGCAAATCTTGTGTCATTTACAGGCAATTAGCATTCAGTTCAGAGTTCAATTTATGTTAGCCCTAACTCAGGTGTACTTTCAATTGCACGGTCAGCTTATCAGGTAGAACGCGATTTTCCCATGTGAAGTCAATGGCTATATATATTTCAACTTCTATGAAACTTTCAGGACTATTTTACGGACTGTACTAAAAATTTTGAAACTCTACTGTATTTTCATTCACTCCCTCACAGTCTCACACGCATTCTAAAACGTTGTAAAGAACTGTTGCCAATTTTTGGGCTCCATGAAGACATTCCGGGGCATCTTAGCATAAGACAAAATATGTACAACCAATATCACCATCGCAATGATTATAAAGGATCTTTAAGTCTATAACTTCATCGTGGAGTTCTGTATAGGACAACAAGCACAGTGCAAGAATTATGATTTTTTGAACCCACAAACTTCAATCACTATTCACTAATCTCACAATTGAGATACATAAATACAAGATTGATAATAAGGACACTAACATGAATTCACGTTTATTTTAACAAAGCATTTTCCACTGAAGAAAACCAGTAAGCAAGGGAAATTCCTTCTCTTTTTGTTTTCCGAAAAAAAGGAACTAAGGGTCTGTTCTTTTCGTGGGTAAATTGAGTGGGTAAAAGGGTGAAGCAGGTTGAAGTAGGTTGAGGTAGGTTGAAGTTGATATTTTTTTTTTGAGGTTGGTTGAAATAGGTTGAAGTAGATTGAAGTGGGTCGATGTTGGTTGAAGTGGGTCGATGTTGGTTGAAGTTGGTATATTTTTTATGGGGTGGGTTGAAGTGGGTTAAAATAATGAAAATGTAATTAATGTGTGATAATTTATGAAGTTATCATAATTTTGTGAAATTTTTATTTATTTTTTTTATCTTTTATTTTTTTATTTTTTATTTTTTAGTTTTCATTTTTTATTTTTTAGTTTTTTTTATTTTTTCATTTTTTATTTTCTATTTTGTAGTTTCTTATTTTGTAATTTTTTATTTTTTATTTTTTGTTTTAATTTTTAATTTTTATTTTTAATTATTCTACTTTTTATTTTTATTTTTATTTTTTATTTTTTGTTTTTCATTTTTTCATTTTATTTTTTATTTTTTATTTTTTTACTTTTTTAATTTCTTATTTCTTATTTTTAATTTTTAATTTTTTACTTCTTAATTTTTATTTTGTATTTTTTTATGTTTTTATGTTTTTATTTTTATTTTTTATTTTCTATTTTAAATTTTTCATTTATTTTTTTATTTTTTATGTTTTATGTTTTATTTTTTATTTTTCTATTTTTATTTTATATTTTCTATTTTTTATTTTTTTATTTTTTATTTTTTATGTTTATATTTATTTTATTTAATATTTTTTTAATTTCTTATTTTTTTAATTTTTTAATTTTATTTTTTATTTCTTATTTTTTATGTTGTATGTTTTATTTTTTATTTTTTTATTTTTGATTTTTGATTTTTGATTTTTAAATTTTAATTTTTAAATTTTATTTTAATTTCATATTTTTTATTTTTTACTTTGTACTATTTATTTTTTTAGTTTTTTAGTTCTTTATTTTTTATGTTTTATTTATTAATTTCCTATGATTTTATGTTTTTTATGTTTTTATTTTTTATTTCTTATTTCTTATTGTTTATTTTTTATTTTTTATTGCTTATTTTTATTTTTTATTTGCATTTTTATTTTTTATTTTTTATTTTTTATTTTTCATTTTTTTCTGTTTTTTGTTTTTATGTTTTACGTTTTTATTTTTTATTTCTAATTTTTTATTTTTTTCTTTTTTACTTTTTACATTTTAATTTAATTTTTTAGTTTTTAATCTTTATTTCTTATTTCTTATTTTCTTCTTTTTTTATTTTTTTATTTCTTCTTTCTTATTTTTTATTTGTTATTCTTAATTTTTTGTTTTTAATTTTTAATTTTTTATATTTCATTTTTAATTTTTTAGTTTTTTTAATTTTTGTTTGTTTTTAATTTTTTTATATTCATTTATTCATTTTTTATCTTTTATTTTTATTCCATACAAAAGTTACAGAAAATTCAAAAAAAATAAAAAATAAAAAAATATAAAAATAAAAAAATAAAAAAAGAAAATAGGAAATAAGAAATAAAAAAGAAAAACATAAAAACAAAAAAAATAAGAAATAAGAAATACAAAATTAAAAATTAAAATTAAAATGTAAAAAAAATAAAAAATAAGAAGTAAAAAATAAAAAACTAAAAACATAAACAACATAAACAACAAAAAAACATTAAAAAAAAAATAAAACATAAAACATAAAAAAATAAAAAAATGAAAAATAAAAAACAAATATTAGAAATTAAAAATTAAAAATGAAAACTGAAAAAATAAAAAATGAGAAATAAGAAATAGAAAAATAAAAAACATAAAATAATAGCAAAATAAAAAACTAAAAGTAAAAAAATTAAAAAAATTAAAAGTAAAAAATTAAAAGTAAAAAATTAAAAACAAAAAATAATAAATAATAAATAATAAATTAAAAAACAAAAAATAAGAAATAAAAAATAAAAAATAAGAAATTCAAAAAATAGAAAATAAAAAATAAAAAATAAAAAATAAAAAATAGGAAATAGGAAATAAAAAATATAAAAAATAAAAAATAAGAAAGAATAAACAAAACTTCCACAAAATTTCGATAAGTTCATAAATTATCACAGATTACTTTCATTCTCATTATTTTAACCCACCTAAACCCACCACATAATAAAGATACCAACTTCAGCATTTTCCAACCTACATCAACCCACTTCAACCTAATTCAACCTATTTTAACCCATCTCAAAAAAAAAAAATACCAACTTCAACCCACCTCAACCCACCTCAACCTACTTCAACCTACCTCACCCTTTTACCCATCCAATTTACCCACAAAAACAACAGGCAGTAAAATCTCACATGGTACTTTACAAATTATTACAATTATGAAGGGGGTGGGTTGAAGTTGGTTGAAGTAGGTTGAAGTTGGTTGAAGTTGGTATTTTTTTTTTCAAGTGGGTTGAAGTAAGTTGAAATAGGTTGAATTAGGTTGAGGTTAGTAAATATAGATTGACCCACGAAAAGAATAGAGCCTAAATTATCAATATAAGCTCTAGAAGCATGCCTTATCTTTCCCCAGGCAATGGAAAACCGAAGGTAACAATAGAGAGGAAAATACAAACACGCCACCTAGAGCACCCCTTCTGGAAAAGATGACATTAGCTGAGTAATTGTAAGACAAGGAAATTCCTCCCATTTCCACAATGAGCATAACTTTATAATCCAGGTTAACAATCACATCTAAGAAATAACTTGACGCTGATTAGTGACCGGTCACAGGCATGACATCCAAATAATAAACAACAGCAATTTCACAATGAACAGAGCATCTGCATAAAATATCAAATAAAATGACACTTCACTCTCTTCTCTCGGTTATCTATGACAGGATAGATAAGAGTGATAGACTCTCTGATACCATATTAGAAGGTCAAATGTCCAACACAGATGTAAATGGTGGAATTAGCAATTTTCGGAACATTTTTTAAAGCCTAGAATGAAGCGTTAAGAGGCCAGATCTGTGCCAAAGTTACAAGCATACTACAAGACTACAAGTGGTGAAGTCAAGAATCTAACTTTAGGCAGAATACAACAAACAGTGGCCCAATCCCGATCACCACCAGAGCAAGCATCCGTCACGAACATCCTGACAGTCCAATCTAGCTCTTCACCAATGCTTTCAAAAATAATGTATAACATCACATTTTAGCTCCAAATCCAAATGCAGTTACAAGTTAGGACTCCTAGCATAATAGGACTCCTAGCACAAAGCCTCTATGATTTATTATTCTTTTTTTTTTTAAGCTTTTGGTACTGTATTCACAAACAATGAGAGCAGAAGACGACTTGCTAGCATGGTCAGCCAACAAAGCAGGCCTAGGGATTCACAGTTAAAAGAAGTCCTAAGCAACTGTAAAAAAAGACAATGGCAGGAAGGCAACAGTAGAACATGAGGTGGGGAGAGGATAAGACTACCTGAGTTGAGCTAGCAATCCTGCTAAACAACAAAGCTAGGAGACTCTTCCACAAAGACTAACTCTTGTCAATATCAATTATCTACATAAACCAAATGGGTTCAACCATAATCTCTCGAGATGTGTCACTGCCACCATGTTAGATAGCATTCTCATTCATGCTTTTAGTAAGCCATGTATGAGAAGCCCACAAATTGAAACAACTCTGAGCAGGGAACAAAAACTGTCAGGAAGGCTTCCTATCGAATTTTTCTATAATATGAGGGTTCAATAAAAAAGGGCCTTGCTGGATGGTTCACCTACTTGATTTTTCTTATCTAAGGACAAACAAGGAAAAGCCCTTGAGCACCACTGTCCTACACCAAGAAGCTTGGGCAGAGGAAGAACATACTGGCACAAATTTAACTCAAAGTGTGCCTAAGCAGAATTGTCAGGATGCGGTTCTAAATTAACAGTTGAGATGTTGTATATGCTCCACAACAAATGTTTTCCCATGGCAAATCTCATGCCTGAAAAATTACAATAACAGATGGGAGGACAATGGAAAGCCATCCAAGGGCAAAAGATCAGAACTGAGTACAATATAAAGGAATCTCTTACAAGGCTACACGTGAAATAAAGCACATAAAGACTAGAAATCAAGGCCCTTCCTCTTGGGTTACAGTCTCAATCGATCAAATTCCGGCCATTCCACAGGTACTGAACTTGTAGTATTAACAAAGTTGACAAAGTTCATAGATGTAAGAAGCACACTCTCAATGCTATAAGCTTTTATGACTTGTCAGGCAAGCATAACAAGGAGAGAAATTGGAGCAAAGAGAAGCATTGGGAAGTTGACATACTTACATGTATCTTGCTCCAGCACCTAATCTCAACTCTACTTCCCAATCCCTAAATGCATTACCTCTTAAATATAGAACAGAAGTACACTTATAATTTATCAGAAACTTAAAAATTCAGACTACATTACTTGCCATAAATCATCCCGTCTTTTCTCCTTGAGTACTCATCTTGTCTAATTGCTGCTTGACAATCCGACTCAGCAATGTAAATTTACAACCAAATATAAACCACCAAAATTTTCAAACACTGAGTTTAGTACCCCCTCATATACCCATGTTAAACACTTGCACTCACATTTGAGTAACATGGGTGTTTGATATTTAGACTAAGAACAGGAAAAGCACTAGAAAGCATCCACGCTTCATCCTTAGAACACTTCAGTACAAATGTTGAGTAACATTCCTTCCACATCACTCCTATGCTAACCTCAACTCCATTTATGTCATTCGACCCACACAAGTCAAAAGTCCATTCGATCTCTAAAATTTGCAAGACAACAACAAAATCATCCATCACAACATCACCCGACAACCACCAAACATCCGAAACACACATTAATTAACAGACAAGAAAAAGGAACCCAGATAAAGAACAGAAAAACCCAGAAAACTCACACTCTTAAGGTGCCCAAATTGCTGCTGATCGGCCAAAAACTCTGCCATTTTAGACGTCCTGGGATGGTGCATCCACATAGTCCCATCCATAAACTGGACCCCATTCTTGTCACAAGCACCCAAAATTGCGTCAAGCTCAGCAACATTCAACGCAGTGGGCTTCTCAAGGAGGACGTGCTTCTTCTTCTCGGCGGCGCGTGTTGCCCAGTGGAGGTGGAGGCTGGTGGGCAGCGGCACATACACTGCATCAACATCAGGGTCATCGAGCACTTCGTCGTAGCTTCCGTAGATTTTCGTCGAAGGGTGGAAGCCATTGGCTTCGGCGTACCGGCGGGCTTTGTCGATTGAGCGGCTGCCGATGGCATGGAGGGTGGAGTTTAGAGAGAGATTTATGGCTCGCGAGACCTTTCGAGCAATGTCGGCGCAGCCTAGAATGCCGAAGCGAATGGTGGGGGATTCCGCCATTGGAGAGAAGCAGAAGCAGACAGCAAGGACGAGTAAGGGGCTGCGACTCTAGAGTACAACATAAGAGCATTCCATGGGGTGGGAGTTCCGAATTTCGAAACCCTATCTTCCCACATCCATAAAAATTTTAATTTTTTAAAACTTATATTTTATCATTTTTTTTCAATCAATAAAACTCAAATTTTAATCATTCAATAAAAATATTTATTATGAATCCACATTATAACACACAACCTATTTTTTAAATCATATAAAAATTATTAACACACTCAAAAAGAAAAAGCAAATAAAAAAATATTAAAAAATAGTAAAACTGGCCTGCGAGAAGGCACGGACTGGTGTGGTGCCATGCGTGTGCCTCGCATGCCGGAGCGGCTGGGAGCAAAGAATTGCCACGCGTGTTGAATTGGGTCCTACTGTGTCATCCGCGTTCTGTGTGGCTGCTGGTGCTCTAAAGAGACAGGAGAATTAAAGCTGAGATCTGATGTGCAGAATTTTAATCTTAACCTTTAAATTAAAAATTCATTAATAAATGGATTGAATATTGATTTAATTTTAATATGACCAGTTCTTTCAAATTGGAGGAAAATACTTTAGTTTAATTTAGTTAAGAGCATGAAAAAAATTAAAGAATTAGAAAAAATTGTGAATTTTCAAGCACCAAAAGAACGAAACAACTATTTTTGGAGGGTTTAAAACTCTTAACTAGGCTGTGACTGGTACATGTACGAAATTTTTTTGGGCACTTTTTTTAAAAAAGTAAGATGCACAAATAATAATAGTAAAATAAAATCTCTTTGTACATTGTTATAAATGTATTCTTATAGCTTATCTATGCTAGTTCCTATGGTATAGGTAGATAGATATCAAATGTATTGCAAACTAAGCTTTTAAATCCTATCAATGGGTAGCATTAATTTAATGGAAAATTAGAATTTTTCTTTTAAATCTCACTATGCCCTTTAATGTTTTCTTGGCAATAAATAAACTTTTCTTCTTTGTGCTCAATTGGTAACTCTATCTTTTATTATTTGTGTGGCTATATTTTAGAAGTTATAGACATAATAATCATTATTAGTCTTGATTTCATAACTTATGAAATGGGTGGTTATATTATATTATAAATAGATCCATTTAGCAGTCATTACTGAATAGAAGTTAATTGTAAAATAATATATATTACTATGCCCTAATTCACCACATTAGCATTCAATATGAGAGCGACACATGATGTGCGAGAATTTATTTCATATCATATATATACATATATATATATATATATATATATATATATATAGACACACACACATACATACACATATGTGTGTGTGTATATATATATATATATATATATATATATCAGTCGAGAAATTTACGTTAGAGTTAATTATTAAGATCGATAATTTTATTAGTTTTATTATATTAAAATTTTGTAGTAACTACACATATGGGTTTATGTAAGCTAATTTTAGAATTCTCTTGATTTATTGCGTGACTAAGAGAAATTAGCAAGTTAGTTAAAATTAGACCGACGTGAGATTATGCGAGATAGCGAAGTAGATTAGGTCATCAGTTATTAGACTAAACTGGGCTTGGCTTATTAATGCCAAATTCATTTTGGGTTTAACGAGTTGGAAATACAAAAAGAGAAAAGAGTACCAAAAAAGGGGAAGCCACGCGCCTTTTTCTTTCTCAGCCACAGTAGAACCCCAACCCTTAACATACTCTCACACCATCTGGCAATCCCCCATACTTCACCACCATTCTCACTGTTTCTACTGAGAGGAAGTAGGTGAGATCGAGAGAGAAAGTGACAAAGAAGAGAGGATAGAGGAGGAGGAGGAGGAGCAGCACCGCACAAGAAGAGGAGAATCCCGTGGCTATAGCAACGCAGAACAGGGGTGGTCCAAGGCAGCAGTGAGCAGCTAGGGGGGCCGAAACCTAGCCTCAGGTCAGCCCAATTAGCCCATTAAGCGGGTCCTTTAGCTTCAATTCAAGGGGGTTGACTCTTAAATCCTAAAGCTACTAGTACTTTCTAAATTTCTCTGATTCAGCCATGAGGATTTTTGGTTGGTTTCTGGAATTAGATTGCTGAGAAATTGAGTAATTCTGGAAAGGAGAAGGGATTGAAAGAATTGAATGAGATTATTTGGGTGATATTGAGATGATGTTAAGGTCACTTTGTGGGTGGTGTTGTGACGAGGGAGCCTGGGTATGAGTGTTGGATTGACATTGATGTGAACTGCTGATTGCTATTATGAAATGATCACAGGAGCCTATTTAGTTGCTTAGATTCATTATGAAATTGTCGTTGATGCATTTTGTGTCATAGTTGGTAAGTAACTGAACGTCTCGATGATTGTTTAGTTTGAGTCTGGTTAGGCATGCGGTTGAATTGGTTGATTAATGTACGTTATGTCGTCTATTGTACGATATGGTCATCGAGTCATTACTTGCACTATATGACTTCTATCATCCTGTATTATAACTTAAGGGATTAAAGACACATATATTTAATACATGCTCTAGTGACTTTAAGAGTTTGGATTTGCCTATGTTTACCTTTGTATATTTCATAGTTGGCAAGGATGGTATGTTAGTGTCCTAAGGTCTCAGTTGGATTCTTTACTCTAAACATGACATGTGAGTTACGTAAAATGCCCGTAGGTCTGAGTGCCATGACATGACATGATTGAGTAAGCCTTGGAGCATGCATTATGTGATAAGCCTCATGTTAGATGATATGCCTATAATAATTGGTGTTGTGAGATGGTCCCATGCTACCATTCTATGTACTAATGTCCCGCGATCTTAGAGATTTGTACTTGCATGGATATATGATTGCTTAGGTCTTCAGGTGACGCGATGATGTGCTAGGTGTCCTTGTGGTTGTATTGGAGGCTTTACCATGTCACTTGATCATCAAATTGCGAAACGTGATTGTTAATGTGGTTGATTGAAATGCATGATCTAGTGTGGCTTGGTTGTATTGCATTAAACACTTGTGATATTCTAATAGGATTGTAAAGGGCTTGTAGTCATGTCTATGAGTATGTCATTTTATTGCATGTTTCCATGATTTAGAGAGAAATAGTTCCATATGGAGATCGGAGACCTCGGGGTAGAACTTTCCATTAGCTAAGTTGTTATTATTACCTTGTATGCTTATTGTCTTCTTAACTGTGTATTCTGGCTAAAAATCTTATGTTTTGTTAATCATAGTTGCGAGGATAACATGAGCCATTGACCTAGGAGCCTTAAGTAAATACTCAGAAGCTTGCCTTCCCCGTAGAAACTGTAAGCCCTAGTGGTGATCCCATCCAAAAGCACCTGTTTTTGGTAGTTAATTTCTCATGAAATGGCAGCCAAAATCTATATGGAGGCATTGCTAGATATATGATCTCACACTAAATGTACTCAACCAAGGAACCATTTTCCTATCTCCTCTAAACAACTTATGTTCGAGGAATTTATGGAACCTGCTGTCCGTCGGCATTCTTAGCATACCTTTTTCTTCCAGGTTGTTTCTTTGCTTGCTAATTGATAATTGCAAGTGTTATCCTGAGTATATACATGTAATATACTGATGCTGTTGATTATCCTTGATTTTCAAGGCGCTGGCTTGTGATTTTACGTAATGTCATTGCGGGCTTGTTAATCTTTTTATGTTTTGTTATTGGTGTGACATTAAATAATGCCTCTACTACTCTGTTCTAATATGGAAGCTCCCTAGTTGGCCGACTCCATTCTAAAATGGTCCAATTTGTTCATGCTTTAGAATGAAATTGACTCGGTTGTCTATGTCATTGATCGCTATGGATGCAAAATCCTTTACAGGCCACTCCATATCGATGTCTGAATGGATAGTTGTTGTGCTAGTTGTTTGGATATAAGATTAAAAATCAGTGTTTGTTTAAAATGAGTTTAATATAGTTATCCGTGCCAACTCATTTGCTCCTCTTATACACGATTTTCCTTCAGCGCCTTAATAGAGTAAGTAGATGCTTAAAGAAGATTGGCAAGGAGGAGACTGGATGCCACAAACTTTTTTTTCCGATTTTAAAGTTATATTTATTTGTAAAGTTTTGAATTTTGGTGTTGAGATTGTGTAGTTTATGCAATATGTATGTCAACCCCTTGTATTTTACTATATCATAGGCATTAGAATTTCGAGGGTGAAATTCTTTTAAGAGGGGAGAGTGTAATAGCCGAGAAATTTAGGTTAGAGTTAATTATTAAGGTTGGTAATTTTATAAGCTTTATTATATTAAATTTTTTGTAGTAACTACAAGTATGGGTTTATGTAATAATTTTAGAATTTTCTTGATTCATTCTGTGACTACGAGAAATTAGTGAGTTAGTTAAAATTTGACAAAGGTGAGATTATGCAAGATCGCGAAGTAGATTAGGTGATCGGCTATTGGATTCAATTGGGGTTGGCTTATTTAGGCCAAATTCATTTTGGGTTTAATGAGTTGAAAAGTAAAAAGGAGAAATGAGCAGAAAAAAGGGGGAAGTTAGGCACCTTTTTCTTACCTAGCCATGATAGAACCCCAACTCTCAGCGTACTCTCAGGCCATCTGGCAATCCCCCCATACTTTACCGTCATTCTCATCATTTATAGTGAGAGGAAGTGGGCGAGAGAGAGAGAGAGAGAGACGAAGAAGATAGAGCAGAGTTGCATCAACACGACACAAGAAGGGGAGAATCGCGTGGTTGTAACAACGCGGAATAGGGGTGGTGCGAGGCGACAATCAGCAGTTGGGGGGCGAAACCTAGCTTCAAGTAAGTCCAATTAGCCCATTAAGCGGGTCCTTTCGATTCAAGGTGGGTGACTCTTAAATCCCAAAACTACTGCTAATTTCTAAATTCTTCTGATTTAGCCATGAGGATTTTTTGTTGGTTTCTGGAATTAGATTGTTGAGGAATTGAGTAATTTTGGAAAGGAGAAGTGATTTGAAGAATTCAATGAGATTATTTAGGTGATATTGAGATGATTTTAAGGTCACTTTGTGGGTGGTGCTGTGACGAGGGAGTCTAGGTATGATTGTTGGATTGATATTGATGTGAAGTGCTAACTGCTATTGTCAAGTGCTAATTAGTGTGTTGCTATTGTTGATTCTGTTAGATTAGTTAATGTTAGATTGTGTCGCGTCATTAACGTCTGAATTGGGTTGATGTGCTTGTTGCATTCAATGTATATTCTATGTTCATTTTGTCTGAGGTCTAAGCGAGGAACAGGGAAGTCATCTGAACAATTTAGCGAATCGGTTCAGCAATGAACCGAATTCATAAATCGAGCCGCAGTTTGCTGCTGTTCCACCTTATTCTTAGCCAGAACCTACCTACCCTGTTTTGTCATGTCTAAGGCCATGATTGTTGCTGCAACCTGAACAAAGAACATTGAACGTATTCACTGAATCATTCAGTTGACCCGTTTAGTTGGTCTAAATTGTTGTCCTAAATGTTAAATCATTACCTTTTTGAATTAATAAAGTGTCGTGTAAAGGTTGTGAGCATGAGTTAAAGGTTTCATTTCCTATAAACTTTGAATGAGTTTAGCGAACCTGGAAGCTTGTGGCTGAATTGCAGAACCAAACTGCTGAGTTCTTTTAAATGAAACTAATTATGAGCGCGTTGCTAACTGACGACTTTTGAAACGAGTTTTAATAACCTTTTTATTTGAAACTTAAAGTTTACTTGGCTGATAACTTGTTTACAAGTTTCTTTGTTAAGCTGAACAGTTGCTATGTTTTTCAAATGTCGGCTTTTGCCATTAGTAAGGCGTTTTTAGCTTTCTTGAAAATGGAAATGCCGTTGTTGTGATATAATAGGAATTTTGATGGTAAACACGTGAAAGTGAATTGCACTTAAAATGTTTTAGGTTAGGAGGATCGTGATAATATCAAGGACTAGATCTCGGGAGTAGACCTTGGGATCCTGGAGTAGAAATCCTAGTTATCACTATCTTGACGAGAATGGGAGTCCATTGACTTTGGGAGGCCCAGGGGATATAAAGAGTCATAAGTTGTGTTGCTTACTGAATGAGAGCACTAATGTGTGAATCTAGTGCTCTGGAAGTGATTTGATCCCCTATTATGAGTTGAAAACTCCAAGTTTGAGGCTATGTTAGTGCAAAGGTTTGCAAAAGTGCATGTACTCTTTAAAAAGGCTCTTGTTAAAATCCAAATGACTTTCCTGGGAATAAATTATTTTAATAAGTGCTGAATTTGGTTTAAGTGAAGGTTCTTGTTTTTTTTTAATGCGTTAAATTCCGTTATAAGAGGGTAATTCTAAATGAACTTTGTGATGTTAAGTTTTTAACTGAGAACCAAATGGAATGCTATCCTCAATGCCTAGGACTTAGAAAGAGTTAGCTTGCCATCGAAGTCATGTATACTTAATATGTTGATAGTAGGTAAGAGTAGTGTGTGGGTATCACCGTTAAGGTACAAGGCTTGTGGGTTAGTCAAGTTCAAGGCTTTTGAGCGTTGAACTAAAGACGGGAATGGATATCATTTGAGTTTTGGGATGTTATTAAGGTGTTATTGCATGTGGATGATCTTGTATGTTTAATATGTTGATATTAAATACCAAGTTTTATGTGATTGCTACTTAAAAGTGTTGTATACAACTTTTTTTTGGGATGAGAACCATCTACTAGGTGTGTTACAGCGTACCCTCTCTCATTTTCCCTTTTTTAGGTCTAATTATTCTTGAAATACAGATAAAGTTCCTCGATTGACATAATTCGAGTCGAAACCTTCCATTTTCCTTGAAAAAGAAGTCATATGTATGAATATGTTAGTTCATGAGTTTCTATTGTCAAATCCATTCATAGGTACTTGAGCATATTTAATGTAAATGCATTTGTTCATGTGCTGCGTAGTGTAGCACTCGCTCTGAATGGCTAGTGTGGGCCAACCATCTGGATACTTAGTTGTTTTGTTTGGTTCGAGTTGAGCTGTTTCCGGGATATAAGCCTCAGTGCTCCGGATATATGATCCGTTGAGCTGTATCTTTTATTTGTTTTTGTTATTTAGCTTCATAATTTGCGTACTCCGGGCGTATGTGTAATGCCCCAACAATTTTAAAATTTTGAAGCATATATTATTTATAATATTTAGCGAAAGCTTGTTTTAAACGAGACGTTATGTCGTGTCTCCAAAGGAGGCACAAGACACTCTAAACATCACAACTGAAGATGATAATAATAATAGCATTCTCTAAGTACTTTAATTCAAAACGTCACTTGCTAGGATTTATTTTGAGATATTGTAATAAAAACAGGTGGACCTATTATACTCTATATGTGATATCTCTCAGAACCTTGTTCCCTTTTAGAAGGACCTGAAAATGGAAAAACATGAAATAGTAAGCCAAACAGGCCTAGTATAATATGACATTATATAGTAAAAGAATAAGTTAGAGCTCAGTTAAATTCATTTTATTAGCAAACCAAGTAAAACATTGGGTCCTTTTATTATCTTAGGATGGCGCCCAACATATTGGACTGACGTTATCTCAATATAACATTTAACCATAGGAGACTGACTCTCCATTATGATCATTGAATATATGCGCATACTTGGGCCGATTGGGAAGCCCAAACTTCGTTGATCAATGAAAAATAGAGCAGTAGGAGGGTCCCCCATTAATATGACAAAACAATAAAAACAATTATCTCATGTTACACTTCATTGGTCACATCGATTCAGTAAATTGTCATGGGTATAAGGGCATAACCATCATCCTACACCTTGAAGATGATAACAAGTTTTAAAAGGAATGATAATTTGTACCGTCTCGGGTCCTAGTATGGGCAATAATATAAAATTAGCTAAGTACAATGTATATATGTAATTTGACAACTTCCTAGCATTGGTACTAATCTCATGCCCTTAACAGCCCCTAACCTTTTATTATCATAATCATATAAGCATATTGTTCCTTATTAGAAGCGTGTAGCCATTATCATCCATACCTAACAAGAAAGCTTAACTACTACTTACTAAGATCACTTAGACGTCAAAAGTTATTATGCAACATATAGCCACTATCCTTGACCCTTCTTAAACATGCATGCTCATGAGATGCTAAAATCATAATTCATGCAAAAAGGTAATCTAGTTCATACTTAGAAGTATCAACGTCAAGGGTTCTCCACTAGGTATGAAGGAGTAGTTTATCAACCCTTCTTCAAGCAAATAACCACAATCGTACTAGCAATGATGACAAGACTAGTTTAGCAAGAGAGATTCATACTTGTTTTATGAGAGAGAGGAAAGTTACTTGAGAGATGGTTTCAAGTGAAGAAGAGGGGGTATTTATAGTGGGTCTTAGTTGCTAGATTAGTCTCCCCTTTCCATGGCACAAAGGTTTAGGAATGGATGGTGAATGCACCATGTTTAATACTAATAGTTCCAAGGTGGTGCATTGTAACAAAACAATTAAATGGGTGCATTGCAATCAACTACACATTCACACTAAAAATTTTTTTTCCCCCCTTTAAGCGGGGTTTGGCCGGCTCCTTTTTGTGTTTAGGCATTACAAGCCCACCTTTCCATCAACAAAAGCCCACATGATGATCATGATTTTGTTATTACTACTTTTTTTTTTTTGGTGAGTTATTAGAGTATGACCCACAGAGTTATGGTCTTCGGCGTCTAGCCATCGAGTTTGTTGGATATATCCTTTACGTTTTTACCAATATAGGCACCAAATATAAGGTTATAAGCCTAAGTTATGGTTTGTTTCTAGGAAGAATTCTATCTATTTCGTTCCAAAACTTTAAGGAATCATTATTATCCCCAAACATAGGGGCAGGGGTGTTGCAGTATCTATATATATATATATACACACACACACACATACATATGTGTGTGTGTGTGTGTGTCTGTGTCTGTGTCTGTGTAACACCACCCTGAATTTTTAATTTCTTCTTTACTACTAATATTAAACTACGTGGCAGCGGAAAAACCTAAGTGGGGTGTTACTGCCGTATTTTCTTCTTGGAAATACCAGGTTAAGCATCAACCAAAACTCTAATGTAGCTATATTCTCAAATCATAACATCAGTTCGAGTCTTATAACAATATAACAAAGTCCAAATTGGACCATAATTCTTAAAACAAGTCTAAACAGAAACTGAATGAATTTGACTAAATCTTATTTCATGGTCTTGCACTAATTCGAGTTCCCATCCCCATACTCGTGCACTTCACCTGAAAACAAACATTTTGAAAAAAATGAGATATGCTCAATAACAATCACCCTTCGCAGTCAAAACACGCACACAAATGTTAGGGCATGATTGTTACCTGATTATCCGCAACTTACGGGCTTTGTTTTCTGGCTCGGGCCTAGTGATCCGTACCTGGGCCAAGACAACATCCGTACTTAGCCCCCAAATTTTTATGAGACACATCTATAGTTCATCCCTTGCTTAGAGAAATTTTCTAAGATTTTTAGACGACTTTAGGGATTCCAAAACATGACTAACCCAATTCCCAGCTCAAGTCAGAAACTAGGCCCAAATTCCAGGGGCCATATCTTGAGATCCCAATGTTGAAATTCGAAGATCTTATCCATTTCGGAAAGGTTAACTTGTACTCTACAACTTCTATGTTTAGCCTTTCCCTACATTCTGTCAGCTATTAGGTCAAATTTTGCAAAAATTTTGTACTATCACTGATTGCCTAGATCTGTGCAATTCCAGTAATTGGTCCACAGTTTTCTCAACGTATGTCTGATTCCCTTGATTCAAAAGTCATAGTACAAAAAACTTCTTGGCCTAATAGCCACAAAAATTTCATATTGTTTGGATCAGTATAACATTATAGGTGAAATTTTAAAGTTGAGGGATACTATGGTCTCAAACCAATAGTGTTCTACCCCAAAATATCGGTTCACCCGACTACCAACATCAACCCTAATGATTCTAAGCCCCCCCAAACAATTAATTTTTTTTATATAGTTATGAATATTAAAAACTCCACACACACCATCACAGTTCACTGTCTAGTTTGCTCCCAGATTTTTCCTTCAACTTTTTAGGGCCATAACTTTCACTCTTGATGTCAATATTTTATGATTAAGCCAATTTGGAAAGGACAAACAGTGAACTATAACTTTCATTTTGCAACCCTGGGCAAAGTCCGAGCGAAACTAGTTTGAATTTCCCAATTTCCTAAACGGTCTCAGTTACTAACAGTTTCGCATAGTCTCAGTAATTTAGTCATAACTTCCTCGTTTTAACTCCAATTCATGAACTTCAAATATTTCCATTCACAGGACACGTAAATTCATCTATCATAACGTTTTCAAGATTTTTAGAGAACCATATTATTCCCATAAAATTTGTAAAGTCGACTCTAAAACTGGATGATCAAAATAGTATTTATACTATGTCCTTTAAGCTTATCTTTCACTAATCTCAATGAAAATCCTTTCCCAACATGAATATATCACCGTCACCCTAAATACCCGTTATCCCTAATCATCAAATAGCTCAACCATAACAAAAGGGTGAATCTTTACCTCGAAACGATTCGCAACGAGTGAGAACCTTAAGTCGAATTGCTCCCCAAATTGATACTTCTCTCCGAACGACTTTGAACTGGAACTAGTGAGAGTAAGAGTGGCGGTGAGAGAGAAAGAGAATGGCTATGAGAAAGAGAGAGTGGCCGGTTGAGAGAAAGAGAGAAAAGAGAGAGAGAGTGGCGTGAGAGACAGAGAGGAGGAAGAGAGAGAGGGAAAAATTAAAAAAAAAAAGAAGCTAGGGTTGCTCCTCCCTTTCCCCCTTCCCCCTGGCTCCTCATCAATTTTTCCTCCCCTTTTCCCCCTTTTTTTAAGAAGGGAAAAAAAAAAAAAAAAAGAGTAGAGATACCAAGCCTTAAATCCACAACCTCTAGGAACCTTTGTAAACTCCTGACCACTCTACCACGACCGTTCAACTATTCTACGAAAATCATCCCAAAATAAATACTACGAACTCAAGCATACTAGGTTGGCCGAGAATGCATTAATTAAAAATTAACCAAATAAATATGAATAATATATATAGATGATTATTATATATATATTATATATAATATAATATATATATATTTATATATATATATATATGTAAGTAAAAAATATCCGAGGTTTCACATTCTACCCCCTTAAAGGAAGTTTCGTCCTCGAAACTCCGTACACACCAGCTCATTCAAATAGGTGGGTGTACTTTATTCGCATCTCTTGCTCTGGTTCCCATGTAGCTTCCGACACCTTATGATTTGCCCACAGAACTTTTACTAGGGGCAACGTCTTCCTACGAAGCTGCTCGTCCCATCGGTCTAGGATGCGAACTGGTTGTTCCTATTAGGCCAAATCTTCCCTCAATTATATGGGATCTGGCGTGATAACATGGGATGGGTCAGAAGCGTACTTGCACAACTATGACACATGGAAGACATTGTGTACCCGGGGCAGCTTAGGTGGCAGTTCCAAACGATACGCCACCTCCCCAACCTGTTGTACAATAGGGTACAGCCCGATATGTATAAGGCTAAGCTTGCCCGTCACACCAAATCTTATGATGCCCTTGGTTGGAGACACTCGTAGGAACACTTGGTCTCCCACCTCAAACTCTAAGGGTCTGCATCTTCGGTCAGCATAACGCTTTTATCAACGATGGACCGCTTTCATCCGTTCCTGGATTATTCTAACCTTCTGAGTAGTTGTCTGGATCAGCTCTAGTCTAATCATCAGGGTGTCGTCAATCTCCTACCAACACAATGGAGTCCTGTACCACTGGCCATATAGTGCTTCGTACGAGGCCATCTCAATGCTGGCATAGTAGCTGTTGTTATAAGAAAACTCGATCAGCGCTAGCTACTCATCCCAAGTTTGCTTGAAGTCCAAAACACATGCTTGCAGCATATACCCCAGGTTTGAATGGTTCTCTCCGTCTGTCCATCTGTGGCTGGGTAAAAGGCCATGCTGAAGGGCAACAGTGCCCCAAACGCCTTTTGCAGCTTCTGCCAGAATTGCGATTGGAACCTTGTATTCTTGTCTGACACAATAGAGTAGAGCTTAGTACACCATCAACCGCGCTATCTCCTTCAGACAGGCTCGGGCCAGCTGATCCAACGTCCATGTGTTTTTTATGGTTATGAAGTGAGCCATCTTTGTGAGTCGATCCACGATGAACCATATTGCGTTGTTCTTCCTTTGAGTGGGTGGTAACCCTACTATAAAGTCCATGAAGGCCGAATCCCATTTCCACTCAGGGATTTCCAAGGGTTGTAAGAGTCCTACAGGTCTTTAGTGTTTAGCTTTGACTCGCTGACATATAAGACATTTCGCTACATAGTCCGCCACTTCTTGTTTCATATTGCTCCACGAGAGAGTTCATTTCAGATCCTTGTATAGCTTGTTTCCACCAGGGTGAATGGAATGTAGGGTGTTGTGTCCCTCATCTAGGATTTTCCTTTTGAGTTCCTCTATGGCAGGGACGCATACCCGATTCTAGAACCTTAACATCCCATCCTCGTGGATCACAAACCCAGGTGCCTTTCTTGCTAATACCTCTTTCTTGATCCTATCCAGCTGCAAGTTTGTGCTTCGGGCGGCTCTAATTTCCTCAATCAGAGTAGGTCGTACCTCCATTGTATATAGTATAGGTCTAGTTACCCTTATCACCATGTTGAGCTCCAGTTTCTTAAAATCCTTACACGAGTCCCTATGTAGTGTCAACAAACTATTAAGAGTAGGGTATGGTCTATGACTCAATGCATCTGGTACTACATTCGCCTTCCCAGAGTGATATTGGAAATTTATACCGTAGTCCTTAAAGAATTTCAACCACCTTGTCTGCCTCAGGTCCAGGTCCTTTTGCGAGAACAAGTATTTCAAACTTTGGTGACCAGTGAAGATCTCGCAGTGCACCCCATATAAGTAGTGTCTCCAAATTTTCAGCGCGAACACTACAGCTGCTAGCTCTAAATCGTGAGTCTTTAGTTGTCGCAAGGCATAAGCTATGATACGATCAACCTACATCAGCACGCACCCCAATCCATTTTTAGACGCATCACTATACACCACTATACACCACAAAGTCCTTGTCACTAGTGGGTAAGAACAATATAGGCGCACTCATCACTCACTTCTTAAGTTCTTGGAAGGCTTCCTCACATTGATCTGTCCATTCATACTTGGTAATCTTCCTTGTCAAGTTGGTGAGGGGAGTGGCCATCTTAGAGAAATTCTGAACGAACCTACGATAGTACCCTGCCAAGCCCAAGAAGCTTCTCACATCCGTCAGATTTTTAGGTCTTGGCCACTTTGTTATGCCCTATATCTTCGAGGGATCCGCAGATGCTCCCTCATTTCTGCACTACATGCCCCAAAAATGCCACTTGACCTAACCAAAACTCACACGTTTTCAACTTGACATACAACTCGTTCTTCTTCAGCACCTCTAGAATGATCCTCAAATGATGGGTATGTTCTTCTGGAGTCCTTGAATAAATTAGTATGTCATCTATGAACATCACTACAAACTGATCCAAGTAAGTTTTGAAGACCTTATTCATGAGGTCCATAAATTCTGCTGGGGCATTCATTAGCCTAAAAGGCATCATTACAAACTCATAATGCCCATATCTGGTGCGAAAAACAGTCTTAGGTATGTCTTCATTCTTGATCTGGAGTTGATACCCTGAACGAAAGTCTATCTTAGAAAAGGTCCCTGCACCTCTAAATTGGTCAAAAAGGTCACCTATCCTGGCAAAGGGTCACGATTTTTGACCGTTATCTTATTCAATTCCCTATAATTTATGCACAATCTCAGGGTTCCATTCTTTTTTTTTCACGAACAATATCAGGGCTCCCTATGAAGACGTATTGGACCGAATATAACCCTTTTCTAACAGTTCGTTAAACTGAGTCTTTAACTCTTTAAGTTCTGCTGGTGCCATTCGATAAGGTGCTTTAGAGATGAGAGTTGCTCCTGGTACTAAATCAATGCAAAATTCTACTTCCCCAAGAAGTGGCATACCAGGAATCTCCCCCAGAAAAACATCAGGAAATTCTCGAACTACTGGGATGTCCTGAAGGGATGGCTCAGCAGCCTCGGTTTCCACTCTACCCCCCGAGACCTTCCCTTTGTGAAGTAGTTCTCTACGTTGGGCCCCGTAAGGGTGATTCTTTGTTTTGGACAATTTATTTGAGCATGATACTTCGCTAACCAATTCATCCACAAAATGACACCGAAATTAGTCAACTCAAACTTATATAAGTCTGCCAGAAACTCGTGCTCATAAATTTGAAGGGGGTAGCCTTCATATACAGTCTTCTCATCAGGGAGAGTGACAGACAGTAGAGGGGGTCTATAGGTTGGAATTAACCCTAGTGTCTCAACTACTCTGACAGAAATAACGGAATGCATAGCACCAGAATCAAACAAGACATCTATCGGTTGAGCTTGGAACAAGCCGAGTTTAGTTTCTTTCCTAATAGTTCGCTACACACGTGCTATTATGGTTTAATAAGGCATCTCATGTCACATTATCTTCCACAACAAACACACAATTTTCTTCATCGTCGCATTCACTTGCCACGCTCACGTGACCTAGTCTTCTCTTCATATATCCCATACACACCTCATTAACACTAACAACATTCACATATAAATATATATATAACATAATTCACAATTCTCAGCCAATCATAACAAATAGTTACATCTATGTAACTCTATAGAGTTCTAATGCATAGATTTGAAATGGTAACTGTTCCACACATCAATGCTTTCATTACATAAGCACTTCAACAAAACTTCCTAGTTCATACTCACTAGCAAAAGGAAAAATAAACATCACAGTCTTTTAAAAAAACCCTTCCAGCAACTACTAGTATCTACTGCTCATGGGCATCAATTGGGCAGGTGCCACGACACATCATACCGTACCTTCCCGGCTACTAGTGGGTAACCTCAAGCTTGGGTTCTTCTCAACTGGGTTTTCTTCCAAATCTTCCTCTATTAGATGCTCTTCTTCAGGGTCCTCCTCTTCTAAGGGCTCTTCCTCGGGGTCCTCCTCTTCTAAGGGCTCTTTCTCGGGATCCGCTTCCGGGTCTTCCTCTAGGTCATCCTCATCTAAGGATTCCTCCCTAGGGTTTCCCTCCTCAATATGTTCCTCTCCCAGTTCCTTATCCCCCTCCATAAACTTGTTTTCTCCTACAGAATCTTCCTCTTCAGTATCCTCCTCCGTTGGGGGTGGTTGTCTTATCTTCAGTATTAGGGGTGGGAGGTTGATCGTAGGGTCCCACATCTATGAGGTGGTTCAGTGCCCCTTCTAAATCCAACCCCATAGGCTCCCGGTCGCATAAGTAGCATCTTCCAACGAAGTTGAACAACCTATTCTTAGGGTGAAGCTCCCTCACCCGATAATACCGCACTGAGTCACACAAGAGGGTCAGGAGGAAGAATAGGGCCTGATTGTGCCCAAACCTCAGACAGTCGTTTGGGATCTCCTCTAACCTCCCATGAATAAAAGTCTCAATCCGCTCTAAGTGGCTAGTTAAACTAACTCCAGGCATCTTTTTCATTATCTGATAACAGCAACGCCGCCCCATACAACCATAATGGCGAGTCCCATTTATCCTATTCATCAATAGGTCTAAATTAGACACATGATCACAAATAAGTGAGCATATACTTAAGACACATGATCACAAATGAGTGAGCATATAAAGACATACCCCCTTTTTCCATCCTACACTCATGCTCCGAGCAGTCCTTAGATCTACAGGTTTTAATTTTACATTTTTTTTCCCTTATCACAATCTTTTAGGCGAGCCTTTAGGTCAGTTAACCTGAGCTCTAATACCACTTTGTAACATCCCAAATTTCTAATTTCTTCTTTATTACTAATATTAACTTACGTGGCAGCGAAAAAACCTAAGCGGGGTGTTACCACCGTATTTCCTTCTTGGAAATACCAGGCTGAGTATCAACCAAGACTCTAATGCAGCTATATTCTCAAACCATAACATCAGTTCGAATCTTATAACAATATAACAAGGTCCAAACTGAACCACAATCCTTAAAGCAATTCTAAACAAAAACTGAATGAATTCAACTAAATCTTATTTCACGGCCCTGCACTAATTCAAGTTCTCATCTCCATACTCATGCACTTCACCTGAAAACAAACATTTTGAAAAAATGAGATAAACTCAATAACGATCACCCCTAACAGTCAAAACCATTTTAAGGGTGGGGAATAACAAGCGTAGTACAAGTACTTTTTACGTTGTGAAGCAAATGTTAGTTATTTGTAACTGGTAGATGTTTTGGGTTTGATTCTGTGTATGGAAGAGATGTTTTAATTTTTCTTTTTACGTTGGTCATAATTCGTGACAAAAAATACAGATGTATTCCATCTTTATATTGAGCAGATATTATTTTTCGTCTGCATTGGGAACAAAATATTGGTAATTCTTGACACAGACTGTAGATGATTTGCGCCCTGTATGTGGAACAGATTTTTTTTCGTTATTCGTATTTGGTGACACAACTTGCAGATAGTTTCTTTGTGTGTAATGAGCTGATAATTTTTGTTTGTTTGCGTTGGTTATGAAATATTCGTTATTCGTCACCCAAAGCATGGATGGTTGTTGTTGTATATGTAACAGATGTTTTTTCGTTCTTTGTAATTCGTGACACAAATTGCATATTTTTTTCCGGTATAATGAAGGGATGCATAAATTTTTTTAGCGTTGTTCGTAATTCGTGACAGAAAGTACAGATGTATTGTGTTTGTATATTGAGCAGATATTTTTTCGTGTGCATTGGTAACAAAATATTGGTAGTTCTTCACACCGATTGCAGATGATTGTTTTCGGTGTACTAAACAGATGTGTATTTTTTCGTTCTTCGTATTTGGTAACAACTTGCGGATGTTTTTTTGTGTATAATGAGTAGATAAATTTTTTTGTCGATGTTGAACTGATGCCTTTTCTTATTCGTAATTTGTGACACTACTAGTGGATGTTTTTATTTTCGACACTTTAAAAAATAAGGGTAATCATTTGCTCAACATACATCACCAAATTTAAATTTGCAATTTCGACTATGACTTACAAATTTTGGTCACCTATGGAGATAATAATAAATTTGGTTAATATATCAACAAAAAATACATCTATAATTTTTTTTACGAATAATGAATATTACAATTTTTTTGGGGTAACAACGGCCACAAAACAATGTTTCGATACAAAGTTAAGATAGGAAAATATTTTTTCAGTCTAAATAAAAATTTTATCGTCCGTAATTACTTACACAAATAAAAGATTACATTAAAAAATAAAATATGTAACTTGCACCAATACTCTTACTTCATTCAACTTCTTCACACTCCTTCCCCCGTTTCCCACACCTACATATAACAAATCACTCCTACTCACTCTCACCCAGTCCTTCCTTCCCTCCATCCCACTCCCACCAATTCCACACCTAATTTCCCAATAAAAAGGACAGGGCCTATGTTGGGGAGCAAATTGAATATTTATTTGTAGATTCAAAAAATCTCTCCGTTTCTGACTTCTTTGTATTTGATTTTAGAAAAATAGTTCATTTTCGTGGTCGTATCTATTTGGTAGAGTGAAGGGATAGATAAGCGACACAACATCGGATGAGGAGAGAAAGAGATACTTTCTTTACATGTGTTCCCATAACTTTAACACAACTCCACCAAAAAAAAAAATAGTCAATTGCGTTATGTTAACTCACTTATGCCTTTGACCTAAAAAGTTTAACAACAAAACCTACAAATCCTATATAGTTTAAAACTGAATAATTAAGTTATTTTAGATACTTTCTGTGTGTCTCACTTTGCAATTATTTTTTTGTAAAAGTTTACGCAGGGTATATGA
This sequence comes from Carnegiea gigantea, assembly GCA_029747015.1. Classification (NCBI taxonomy): domain Eukaryota; kingdom Viridiplantae; phylum Streptophyta; class Magnoliopsida; order Caryophyllales; family Cactaceae; genus Carnegiea; species Carnegiea gigantea. Next base: position 291,021 of record JAKOGI010000814.1, on the reverse strand, counting down.
CCGTCATTATACCACAATAGAGTATGTTTATAGCAAATAATGAGAAGTTCTTAGGGCTTCTACACATTGTTCATTAACAAGTTTCTCATGTCAAATAGTAGCAATTGATCACATATCCCTGCTGGAGTTAATATTGTGATTGATCTTGAGCAATGACACCAACTTCTATTGCAAAGATGATCATCGTTGATTGTAATTTGGATTGGGGTGGGGAGAAGCCCTACAAAAGGCTTTTTACCATGTGGCTACTTGCTTCCACATTGTCAAATGAGATGCAATCAATCTTAGGGCCCCCATAAATCAATAAGATTTTATTTAAGGTTTTGCTAAATGGCCATCCGTAAGGTGATGGATAAGGTGTACCTGTATCTATTTAATACAAGAAATTTTATCTAGTTAATTTTGCATATATGATAACAGATTATCTAATATTGCCTTTTGCATCCTGTAAGGACCACAACCCTGGCCGCTATTGTGGTCCTCCATGAATAGTCAGATATGATGGTTCGCATTATTTGAATTTTATTTAATTATACTTGTTTCCATTTTTCAACAGAATTGTTTCGAAATGAAACTTACTTGAGGGTTGGTGACGCCCGAACTTAAGCATGGCTGACGTGACAATCAATCGAACGCACTGACGTGTCCTTATTCAATGAACTGCAAGAAGATCGACCTCAAGCATTTCTCCCGAGGAAGGCCCCTACGACTCTCCAGTCAGTCTTAGGAAGAATTTGAGAAACAAGTTCAGAGAGCAAAGAGCAGAGAGAGAGAGAGAGAGAGAGAGAGAGAGAGTTAAAGAAAGAGACGAGTTTGTCTAAAGTGAAAAGTAAAATGTGAGAGCCCAAAGCCTCCACAAATAGAGAAAGTTGGGGTATTTATAGCCTTGGAGTTAACCCTCAAGGGTAGGAGGGTAATTTCTCCATTTAAGAGGTCAAATTACCATTATACCCCTCTTATCCTCTTTCTACAAGCGTGCGGTCAACTAGGGCTCTATGTTGACTTGGACGGCGCCACATGTCTCCTCCTTATTAGACGAGTCACTATCCACCCCAATCATTTAGCCCCTTACATCTTAACGGAATGCTTCCCGAGGTGTTCAGATAAGATGTGGATTCACGTTGTTCTTTCTCTCAAAGAGTTATAAACATGCTCATTGCCTTCCTTCAAGGCCTTGCTCATCCACACATCTACAAGGTCGAAGCATTGATTCCTCTTTCTTGGTAGCGAAGGGGACACTCAGCTCCTCTTATCACGGTTCAACTTTGGAAAACTTCACGCAGGGGCCCTGATGCCTCCGGCCAAACCTTTGCCGCCTCATTGGCCATCGCTCTACCCTCGCTTTGCAAAAGCCGAAGTTGAGCGCTATGCGTATGACATCGGGATTCCCAAGATAATGCAATTGATCTTCTATGTTTCCGTTCTTTAAGAGGCAATCTGTTTCGGAATCATCTCCCCCTTCGTGGCCCAAGACTTGGCCAAGGCCTTAGAGGGTTTTCGCTAGGAGAGCTTTGAGATTTGGTTGGGCGTCAATGGTGACGGACTTGTTCGATGCTACCGGCGACATGCGAGCACTCCTGCCCCAGTTGGCTACGAGGGCGTGGAAAGTTCAGGTTCCTCGACATTTCTCCTTCATCTTCCCAAGAAAAAGATGTTATCCCCTCGGATGAAGAATCGGGTGCCGCCCCAAGACGGAAGTGGCTCCTTTCGAAGGAAAAGGAAAGCCCTCGTTAGTTCGAAAGGGAGCTCGGCTTGGCTTGGTAACATTAAAATCACATCATCGATTGGCCCTTATTCGTTGTTGTTGAGTAGAAGCACTTGAGAGTCTTTAGTTTGGTTTCCGTTTGCTTGTAACAGATGCACACACCCTTGTTTAATGTGTATCCATGCTTCACATAGATATTTTTGTTGTTATTTTTGCTCGTTTTCACCGTATACTTGAAGTTTTCATTATCAATGAAATGTGACTTTTGTTATCTCGAACCTAGCACGAGTTTTTCATGTATCGTAACTCATGACCATCAGTCCTGACGCTTTTCCTCGTTCGATCCGGCGGATTCCTTTTGCATGATCTGACCATGACTTCGAACGAAAGCGTTCCCGCATCGCTTTTTTGTCTTTTTTCCTCCTTTTTTCTCCTTTTTATTCTCTTTTTTCCTCCTTTTTCTTCCTTCTTCTTCTCTTTTTTCATCCTTTTTCTTCCTTTTTTCTTCTTTTTCCTCTTCTTTTCTATCTTTTTCTTCTCTTTTTCCCTCCTTTCTCTCCCCCCTTTTTTTATGGGAGCCGAGTGGGAGATGGCTCCTCCCCACTCAGCTGAGCCGAGTGGGAGAGGATTCTCTCTGATTCGGCTAAGACGAGTGGAAAGAGGAAACTCTCTCTACTCAGCCCCTCTCCACTCGGCTGAGCCGTGTAGGAGAGGTTTCCTCTCCCATTCGGCTTTGCCGAATGGTGAGAGGGAGCTCTCTCCACTCGGCTGAGCCAAGTGGGAGAGGTCTCTTCTCCCATTTGGCTGAGCCGAATGAGGAGGACTTTCTCCACTTGATCGAGTCCCTCCTGTGGGGCCCGTCTCTGTTTTTCTTTGGGCTTTATCTCCCTCTTTTCTTTCGACCTGTGTTGGATCTTCATACTTTGATATTTCATTAGAGTTTTGGGTCATCAGATTATGGCACAATTATTAAGGCAACTCAAATGCCTATATAAACACCCTCCCTCTAACTCATTTTTCATTCTCATTCTCCCACCTTTCTCAAAGTTCTAGAGAGATAAAGTTAGAGAGATAGGCTCTAAGGGACTCGTTCCTTTGCCCTGCCCATTGCTAAGGTATTCCTCCTTTCCTCCATCTTTTATCATTCTCGCATCGTAGCTATGTCATCCTTTGCATACTCATTTAGATCGGCCTCCAGCCCCTCGCCAAGCCTCGGAGGAGGTCAGTTTAGTAACGACTGTGCCGACCCGCACCCAAACTCACCCTTTCAGGAAGGCTCCGACCCCTTAAAGAATTATGATGATAACTTTGATTCCGACTGTAGGCACCCTCGAAGTCCTCTTGCAGCGATTCTGTTGCGGGAGTTCCTCCGGACCAATCCAAACGCCCTTGCGGTGAGCTCGAGTAGCTCTCTATCCCTTGATTCCTACTCTTCGGGTAGGCCTGTGTCATATTCGTTGAAAGTATCCATAGCTAATTCACTTCCTAGGCCTTCTGCTAGCGTAGGTATGCCGCCCATGGTCGTAGTCAAGAAATCGGAGTAGAATCCAACCCCTTCTAGCAGCTCTGCTAGGTCTGACCCAGAAGATGGGCCTGGCTCTCATTAAATCAACCCTTTATTCCGTAAAGAGTTTAAAAAAGTCATCGACTTTGAGTTGAAGTATTCTTTTCAATGCAACTATCGGGTATTCATTCCCTTGGAGACAGATACTGTAGATAACCCCCCGCCTGGATGCATAGGTGTATACTTAGAAGCCTTAGAGTATGGCCTTCAGTTTCCGCTTCCTAGGATTGCCATGAAAATCCTCCAAATGTACGATATTACAGTTGCCCAACTCGTTCCTAATGCGTGGACACCCATTCTATCGTTCATTGCCACTTGTAAGCTTAAACGTCTCGAGTGCAAGGTCGTGGCCTTCTCTTACTTGCACATCATCCAGCGTCACATCAAGACGTGTAGGGGGAAAGGTCGGTATCGACTAGTTTGTAGACCCGACTGCATGTCTGCCTTAGACAAGCCTTCTTCCATTCATGGGTGGAAGTATAGATTTGTTTTCGTAAAGAAGGCAAGTAGGAGTTGGACTATCCCTATCTGGAGTAAGAGAGGGCCGAACAAGAGTTGGAACAGACCTTGTACCACTCGTGGGAAGAAGAAAATGGCTACTGTGAAGTACTTTTGGCTCGTTAACTCCATCCATCCTGGATCCGGAAAGACCGTAAAGGTTCCAGCCAACTGGCTCCCTCGGAGGGTGCTATCAGTTATGATTTTTTCCTTTGTGCCGCCGGTCTTTGTTTGGTGATCCGTCCCGGTAACTTGATAATCGCTTTACTAATTTGGCTTACATTTCGTTAACCTTAGTTATTTGATCTATACTTCTTGTAGAGGAAGCGACAGACACATTACTCAGCATGAAGGGTTAGTTGTTGAAGGAAGAAAGGAGCACCTTGATGATGCGAGGCGAGAGAAACAAGTCCATGAGCACATTCTCCAGGAGGTTCAGGGTCTTCTTCTGGTATATTCTTCTTGCCGGCCTCGCAAGTCCGGGCACCCCTAGCGGGCCCTTCCCCCAAAGTGTATGTCTTTTCCTCGTAACATGGTTATCGCCCTGGAATCGCAGACTAAAAGCCAAGTGCTCGAATGAATGAAGACTCCGATTCACCAAGGATAGGCTGAGGGTGCGCCCCTACAACCTGTTGATGCTCCTTCCATGGGGGAATCAAGTGGCAAAACTTCAAGCTTCCAGCCCACCAAGAAGAGAAGGCGTCCACCACGAGTCGTTACACCTCCTGGATCTACCGACCATCGCTCATCCGAGGGGAAGAGTTCCTTCCTTTCCACCAACTATGAAGAGAAGGTGACGTTGCTTAGGGAGCTCTTCCAAAGGTGGGAACTTGCCCCTGCCTCTAATTCAGAATAGGTCCCGAACACCTTCGAGGGCACCAAGTTCTACTTCATGGAGGTACACGTTCCTGGTATTTATAACTTATTCTCTTCTGTATGGTTGGTCCTGACCATCTCATTCTTTGGTTTTAGAGTGCGATTCGTGCTTATTTCGCTCTTCGTTCAGTTCCCGCCCAGTGTGTTGCAGAGGCCGCGCTTAACTCTCTGAGGGATCAGGCACGTCGTGACAAGAAGGAGATAGCCTTTCTCAACGAGAAGCTCCGGGCTGAGGGGCGTTGAAACTGGGAGTTGGAGAACCAACTAAAGGAACTGGAGCGCAAGTATGAGGTCGAGAAGACACTTATGGAGAACCAGGCCTAGCAAGCCTAATTGGATGCCGCCAACATCTCTTATGAGAAGGGGCAAGAGGCGACGATGGACTTGATGGCCTATGCTGCTCAAGAATATGACGCAGGTCGAGGGCTCTTCACGCCTGACTGGGAGGTCCTCCTTCAGTGGGCTGATGTGGTCAAGATGAGGGAAGCCAGCGCCCATGCGAAGAGGAAGGAGGATTTCATCTAGCGATTGCTCGCTCTCACGCGGATGCTGCGTCCTTCGCTCCCCCATCTTCCTTCAAGTTTGCCCAACAAGACCCTCTGGAGGATGATGTTATGAAGACCTGGACCGGCGGTTATGCTGATGACAATGATGATGCATAGGCCTGACTCCCCCCTCCCCCTTTAGTCATTCTTCCCTAGCCCGTTAGACTTCACTCTTGTAAGTGATTGGTTTTCGCCTTGAGCCTTTGAGCTAAGGTTGTATGGACATCTGCTTGTTTTGCTTTGTTTAGTTTGAACTTCTACTTGTGTGTTGTGATTTCTTATTTCGTTTGCATTTATGACATTCCCCATGAGGGTTCCTTTGTTTTCCATCACATCTTTGCCTTGCTTGCTGTCGCTATGTATTGACATCATGCGTCGAAGAACTCGTGTTTGTTTGTTGAGCCAGGGTTACTCACCCTTTGAGGGGGTGCAAGAGGATTTGCCTTTCTTTTGGTAAAGGGAGGATGGTTAGCTAAACGTAACCATGTTGTACATCCCTCCCTTGGCCCCTAGGGACGAGCGATGTTGGTAGTGAGACAGATGCTCTGCCTCCCACGGCCTACCATGGCGTCTGCGGGTTCATCATGTTGTAGCGTTTAACTCAACATCTGTACTTGGTCTGATCCCTCGTTTGAGGGGTAGGACGAGTTCGGATACAAGACTGATGTCCTATCGTTCCCATTTCTAACTTTGGCGTTCGTGGGTTAAGTTCGGATGTGAGCCAAACGAGCTGATCCTTGCATTAGCATATCATTGAACCAAACTATCACGCTTGGTTAGACCCTTCATTTGAAGAGGTAGGATGAGTTTGGATGCAAGGCCGACATCCTATCATTCCCATTGCTAACTTTGGCATTCGTGGGTTAAGTTCGAATGTGAGCTGAACGAGTTGATCCTTGGATCAGCGTATCATTTAACCAAACTATCGCGCTTGGTTGGACCCCTCATTTGAGGGATATGACAAGTTCAGATGCAAGACCAATGTCTTATCATTCCCATTGCCAACTTTGGCGTTCATGGGTTAAGTTCGGATGTAAGTCGAACGGGCTGATCCTTACATCAGCATTCCTTTCCGTTTGTATTTGTCGTTAAGTTTTATCATTTCATTGGACTTGTCGCTTCTCTCTAAGCCTCTATGCCCCGAAACTTAACGACAAGTAGTACAAGAAGATTGAATGGAAATAGATTCATTAATATTCATAGATGATAAATCGGGGGCCAAGTGAACATACAGCCAATGTGCTAGTGTGAAGTAAGTATCCAATTTACATCAACACATGATTGTTTCGCACCCATATTATATGTGGTACTTCCTAAGTTATCAGAGTGCCAAGTCCTTGGTATCCTTTCCCCTTGAAGGGTTGAGAGGCGAAACGTTCCAGGTCATACTTCTTCGATGATCATGCATGGTCCTTCCCAGTTGGATGTAAGCTTCCTTTGGATTGCCTCCTTTTCGGTGGCCTTCATTTTCGGCAGGACCAAGTCTCCCACCTTTATGGGTCTTTCCTTGGCCTTATGAATATAAAATCGGGCCATTCGGGGTTTCGCAATCTCTTCTCTGAGGTAGGTGTCTCCTCTTACTATGGGGAGCAAGTCAAGTGCATCCCTAAGAGCCTTGTTGTTAAGGTTCTCTTAGAAGGTAGAGATGCAATGGGTGTGTACAACAACCTCAACTGGAAGCACCACCTCGGATCCGTAAACGAGCATGAAAGGGTTTCTCCGGCTGCACTCTTCTCCGTTGTCCGAATAGCCCATAGTATAACTAGGAGCTCGTCAGCCCATAGACCTTTTGCGTTGTCCAGTTTCTTCTTAAGCCCATTCGGAATCTGCTTATTGGTGGATTCGGCTTGTCCATTTGTCTGAGGCCTAGCAACGGCGGTGGATCTTGTTTGGATGCCATACTCGGCACAATAGTCTCGTACCTTATCAGTATCGAATTACCGGCCATTGTCGAATACCATTGCTCTTAGGACTCTAAACCTTGTAATGATATTCTTCCATATGAACTTGCGGACTTCTCTTTCGGTGATGGATGTTATTGCCTCTGCTTCCACCCATTTGATGAAATAATCCACTGCGACAAATAAGAATTTGTGTTGTCCTGTCACCTTTGGAAAAGGAACCAAAATGTCCATACCCCACTCTGCGAAAGGCAACGGGGAATACATTGTCATCATTGGGGTGGATGGTTAGTGGTTAAGGGGGGCAAATTTTTGGCACTTGTCACATTTTCTAACCATTTCCATTGCATCCAACCGCAGTGTGGGCCAATAATAGCCGGTCCTCAATGCCTTTGTGGCCAAGCTACGTCCTCCAATGTGTGACCCACACTCCCCTTCATGTATTTCAGCCAAGATCTTCTTGCCTTCGTCCAGTGTAGTGCACCTTAGCAGAGGATGTGAGAAGGCCTTCTTGTAAAGGAGTCCTTCATACAGCAAGAATCATTCAGATCTTTTCTTTATGCGATCGGCCTCCTTCGGGTCTTGCGGTAGGGTTCCATCACATAAGTAGCTTCTGAGGGGCTCCATCCATGTCTCACTCCTATCAATCCAAACCAGCTCCTTGGTGTCAATTGTTCGTTCTGACAAGACCTCCCAACGAATGTTTTTAAAATATCCATCGGGAGAGGAACTAGCGAGCTTTGACAAGGCATCCGCTTCCTGATTCTCTGATCTTGGTACGTGTTTAATTTCGAATTTTTGGAACATGGAGGACTTCTTCTTTACTTTGGCGAAATAAGCTATCATGGATGGATCGCGAGCTTCGAACTTGCCTTTCACTTGACTCACCACCAATTGTGAGTCAGAGAAAGCCTTTAGGTGTAGAACCTCTAATGCATTCCAAGTTTCTATCCTAGCCAGTAGGGCTTCGTACTCCGCTTCGTTGTTGGATGTCTTGAATGCAAATTTCAATGCATGCTCGTACGAATGTCCTTCGAGTGATACCACGATCAGTCCGACTTCACTCCCCGCATTGGTTGTCGATCCATCGACATATAACATCCATGCTTTACTAATGATCTCTTGAGGCTTATTTGCCACTGAGCACTCGGCAATGAAATCAGCAAGAGCTTGAGCTTTGATTGCTCTTCGTGGTTCGAATGTGATGCCACAGGATGCTAATTCGACGACCCACTTTAACATTCTTTCGGAGCTTCCATACTTCTCAAGAGTGTTTCGCAAGGGTTGGTCGGTCAGGATAACAATGTGGTGCAACTCGAAGTACGGGCGCAGCTTCCTACTTGCGATTAGTAAAGCATATGCAAACTTTTCAATGAGGGGTAGCGCTGCTCGGCCCCTGCCAGGACGTGGCTGACATAGTAGACTGGCAGTTGTTATCTATCTCTTTTCACAAGCAACACTATACTCACTGCATGATCCAAGACGACGAGGTATGCTAGCAATAGTTCCCCTGTGGCAGGCTTACCATCCGAGGGAGTCTTCCCAAGTACTGCTTGAGATTTTGGAAGGCTTGCTCGGCCTCCTCATCCCAACCAAAGCATGCTTTCTTCTTTAGGACTTTGAAGAAAGGAAGACATTTATCAGCCGATCTTGACATGAAACCGGTGAGCTTTTGTACCTCTTTCACGGTTGTTGGAGAGTTCATGTTTAGTACCGCTTTGACTTTGTTAGTGTTGGCTTCAATACCTCTTTGATCGATCATGTATCCCAGGAACTTTTCGGACGTGACTCCAAAGGTTCACTTCTTGGGGTTGAGCTTCATTTCATAATGCCTTAAGACTTTAAAGGTCTCCTCAAGGTCTGCTACATGATTGATTTCATTGACACTCTTAGTGATCATGTCATCGACGTACACTTCCATGGTCTTCCCTATGAGTGCCGCAAAAACTTTGTTTACGAGGAGCTGATAGGTAGCTCTGGAATTCTTCAACCAAATGGCATCACCTTGTAACAGTATAGACCGGCGTCAACAATGAAGGTCGTCTTCTCTTGGTCTTCCCTAGCCAAAGGGATTTGGTGGTAACCCGAGAAAGCATCCATGAAACTAAGGAGTTTGTGGCCGGCTGTAGAATCGACTAGCTTGTCTATCTTTAGAAATGGTAGCTATCTTTAGGGCATGCTCTATTCAAATCAGTGAAGTCGACACACATCCTCCATGTCCCGCTGCGCTCCTTAACCAAGACGACGTTTGATACCCATTTGGGGTATCAGCATTCTCTTATGAATCCTGCTTCTAAAAGCTTCTGGACCTCAGTTGTCATAGTTGTGCTTCTTTTTGCCTCCAAGTGTCTTCGTTTCTGAATGATCGACCTATGTTGTGGATCCACACATAGTTTGTGTTCCATGAAATTAGGCGCTATGCTTGGAAGGATCGAACGCAAACATATCCTTGTATTGTCTCAAGAGGTCAATAATTCCAGCCCTTATCGGAGGGTCGAGTTCTATGCCAATCTGAACCATGCGCTCTGGGCATGTGGGGTCCAAGGGTACGGACAACACCTCAGAGGTGGGTTCTGGTGGGGCTTTCTGTGCTCCTTTGTTGAGGCCTAGAGTACTACCATTGCTTCCATGGTAGACTTTTTGCCAATCTTAGGTGTTTGAGATGCTTCACCTGAAGGGGGTTCTTCTTTCCTTCCCAGGGACTTCAAACTCGTGTAGTAGCATTCCCCCGCCATCTTTTGGTCCCTATATAGTTTCGCCACCTTTCCATCATCTAGTTCAAACTGCACTAGCAGGAGGTAAGGTGCCACCACGGCTTTGATGGCATTTAGGGTGGGTCTCCCAGGATGACATTATATGCCATAGGGATGTCCACCACTACAGAGTTTGTTTCCACGGTACGTGAGTTATCTTTATCACCCACCCAGACAGGCAGTCTTTTGGTTCCACCCGGACAGGCATACGTGGGTTGTTCCCCGAACCCTATAACAAGAGCTTCCACGGCCTCCAAGTCTTTATCACTATACTCTAACTTCTTCAAGCACTCTAAAGTGATGATAGCAATCGAACTTTCGGTGTCCACAAGTATTCGGCAAACCATAGCGGTTGCTACCTTGAGTTGTATTGCCAAAGCACCGTTATGAGGGGTTTGCAAGGGTTGCATGTCTTCTGGGCCAAAGGTCATGGTTGGTCCCATAAGTGGTTTCAATTCCCTGGCGGCCATGACCTGACTGAGCTGCTGGATCTAAGCTTTTCGGTACCCTGCGCTTAACTCCTTGCCATCGATCCCTCCAATGATCTCCTTATTGCAATCAACATCATTGTCCTTCTTTCCCTCCAGGTTGCGTCGGTTGTGATCCCCACCTCCTCCTTTTTTCAAGAAGCAGTTGAGCTGTCCTCGACCAGCTAGCTCATTGAGGCTTTTTTGAGTTCGCGACAATCAGCGGTAGTATGCCTGCCATCCTAATGGTACACACAATACTTGTTCTTACTCCTGAATTTCGCTGGGGTGTCAATGGGCTTTGGGCGCCTTAACATAGGGCTGCCCTTGATCTCCATAAGAATGTTACGGGCATAGTGTGGAAACCCCTTATTCTCTCATCATCCTTCCTAGGATGCTTGTCTGCCAGGGGACCCTTATCCGCCCCTCCTCTTTTCTGATTGTCAAGCCGAACGAGATCATCCCCGGCACATATCTCTGTAGCCTGTATGAAATCTTAGGCCCTCCTTAGATCCTCTGCCAATGTCATCACCTTGCTTTCAGCTAGGGAAAACTTGAACCTTTTGAGGAGCAACCCATTTAGAAAAGCCATATATGCCACCCCATCCTGTAGGTCCTGGATTAGGACGGCTTCACGGCTGAATCTCATCATGTAGTCTTTCAAGCCTTTTCCTCTAGCTTGCCGAATCTTAGCAAGACGAATGCTAGTCTTCCGTTCTCTTTTGCTCACTATAAAGAGAGCACTGAACAGCTCGACGAGCTGGTAAAATGAGGTGATGTTCTCGTCGGGTAGTCTATTGAACCATTTCTGTGCAATTCCTTTCAATGTGGAGCGACAACAAGTTGCATCATCGACATCCTGGACGTACATCTATGCCTTATAGACATCCAGATGGTTGTCAAGGTCGGTGGTCCCATCGAAGGGATCGATTGTTGGCATTCTGATCTTCTTGGGGCGCGATGCCTCCATAATTGCCCTACTGAAGGGTGTTAAGAAATAGGGTAAGTGTCATTTCTCCGAGGAGCCCCCAATTTGAAGCGTGGATGGCCCCGGATGGCCCAACTCTATGACCAAAGGCGACCCACGGTGCCTGGATAATACACCTTGCTTCTGCCCCCTCTTGGTGTTGGCCGTTCGGACGGGGGATGGATGCTTCGGGGTACCCGAGTCTCTGTCAGGGTCTTTCCCACAGGCTTAGGCGGCAACAAAATTCTTTCCTCGGAGCCTCCTGCTTCCAGGCAACCTGGCACCACTCGGCTCCCCGGCCCTTGGATGCGTAGGGAGTTGCGATGGAATGGCAGGGACCGATGTTGTTTTGAGCTTTTCGCATGGCCTGTTTAGCTTTGATAATTCTCCTGGCATCTCTGCCCTGTAAGGCGTTTGCCTCCCTTTGAGGTTATCAGCTCCGAGCTTACTGATACGAGGGGCATATCTTGGCATTGGCTCGTACTCGATTCCCCAAATCGACTTAGGCTGACGTTCAGTTGCCTTATTCTTCTCGCAGACCCCACGGATCACTGCCCCCGGACTTGTTTTAGCGCCTCCCCCAAATTATTCCGTGGTGACAAACTATGGGCGGAAGGACGATCCATCGAATTCTCTCCGGTGCCTTGGGCCAGGGAGGCACTATGCCCCCCTAGGTGGTCCTCTACTGCTGCACGCTTACCTTTGTCTTGCTGCTTCGATGCTTTCGATTGAGTGTCAACCATCTTGTCGATACGTCCCCACAGACGGGACCAAATCTGTTTCAGAATGAAACTTACTTGAGGGGTGGTGATGCCCGGACTTAAATGTGGCTGACGTGTCAATCGATCGAACACACTGACGTGTCCTCCTTCAATGACCTGCAAGAAGGTCGACCTCAAGCATTTCTCCCGAGGAAGATCCCTCCAACGCTCAAGTCAGTCTCAGGAAGAATTTGAGAAACAAGTTCAGAGAACAAAGAGTGTAAAGAGAGAGAGTTGGGGGGGGGAGAGGGAGAGAGAGAGAGAGAGAGAGAGAGAGAGAGTTTCTTATCCAAAGTGAAAAGTAAAATGTGAGAGGCCAAAGTCCTTACAAATGGAGAAAGTTGGGATATTTATAGTCTTAGGATTGGCCCTCAAGGGTAGAGGGTGATTTCCCCATTCAAGAGGTCAAATTACAATTATACCCCCTCAATCTTTTTCTAGAAGCATGCGGTCAACTAGGGCTCTATGTTGACTTGGACGGCGCCACATTTTGCCTCCTTATTGCACAGGTCATTATCCACCCCAATCAAGAATGCTTCGAATTTCAGGCATTTCGTGAACTAGACCAGGAGCCCGTTATGGTTCGCACTATTTGAATTTTATTTAATTGTACTTGTTTTCATTTTTTCAACAGAATGCTTTGAATTTCAAGCATTTCGTAAACTAGACTAGGAGCACGTCTCATCTCCTAGCCCAAACAATAGTTATTGATTGCATAGAGCCTAGACATCGCCTCTAGCCCAGGAACTCATCCCAGGTTCCCTAGGCCAGAGCGCAACCTAGCACTCTATCCCAATATAGTCATAGATTATCTAGATCAAATAACTTCCCCTGCATCCGGCAATTAATTCTCGTTCTACTCTAGTGCAAAGAATTAAGTGTGAAATGAAAACAAATAAAAAAAAATTAATTGAATAAGTGAGTTTTTTAGGAAAAACTTGCAAATACTAAGTTTATTCTTTTTAACGAACCCAGAACTGTAATGACATAGAAGGGATGAGAAGGTTCAATTCAAAGAGGTTTTCAAAAAGCCCCCACATAATCCCTACAGTAGGGACCATTTGACTTCTTGAGCTTAAACCAGATACCCAAATTCAGGAAAGAAGGTACGATATCGAGAGAGAGTGAAACATAATCTTTCCCATCATTCTGATAGTCTCCAATAATCAAAACGAAAAATATGAATTGATTTACACTAACATAAAAGTTACATGCAACATACTAAGACTTAGCAAACTGAATGATAAATTCTAAATACAAAGTAAGTCTGAAGAGGCATGAAGAGCTGACCAAATGATTACAACAGGTGGAAACTAAACTAATTACCAAAAATTACATCTTTCTTAGTCAAGTGCCAACATTAAGCAACAAAACGAGGGGAGAAGAGAACATGGGTTTTTTGTTATTACCCTCAAGTTTACCCACTTGATGCATTCTAGGAACCTACCAAGATTTTGGCAACGTAATGTTTACTAACAGATTTTTGTGTTTCTCTCTATTGTCTCTCCTATGGCCAATCCTAGGGGTGACTCTCTTTTTGTAGCAACTAATGGATAAACAAGGTTGAATTGAAAAAAAAATACAAAAAATGATAAATTATCACTTAACAAAATTTATCTAATTAACTGGATCCATCAGATAACTTTTTTATTTAATCTTATCACTCTAGACATATTTTGGATGCCGAAATACAAATGAGGAACCTAGCTGGTTTGAGCCAGGTCTACCCCAGGAAAGCGGACTGACACTTGGGCGAGCCGCGTATCAAGTGAACGTTAGATTTTGGATCGGGTATCGCGGTTGGATTAGAGTTGGATCTTAACACATTCAAAGTCTGGTGTTTGTAGGAGCTAATTAAAGGTTCCATTCCTGCTAGGCCTCCGGTTATACAAGCTATGGCATAGGTTTCTTTATCGAACATTTAAAAATTAAGACACTTTTTAGGTGCCCACTAATGCAATATACTTGCCTAACTAGAGGGAAACACTATCAAACAATATCCTTGATTTAGGCTGTCCATAAATTAATGACGCATTATTGCATTACACTTTTGGTGATCGTATTTCTCATTCGTCTGAATACACGGGCGTCTTCATATTCTAAATGCAAACGTTATAAAATAATAGCATCTGCAAGCATAATAATCAAACTAGCACAAAAAAAAAAAAAGAAATTTCAAACACCATGAATATTTCCTTAAGTATTAGATGTTATATAAATATATGGTTGTAATAAATATCTTTGTACACTACTAAAAAAATAATCAAAAAAGGAAATTATTGAGGAGAAATCAAGGCTAGCACCCTAAATTTAACACGGCCATGTCACATTAATTTATGGGTACACTAAATGGAGGATATTATTTGATAACTAGTATTTTCATACCCATGCGGATGCATGAGAAATTTCATGAATTTCTATTGTAGTATTTATTAATTATGATTTTTATGTTTTTGTGGTAAATAATAATGATTATATTTGTATGGTAAATGAGATGTATAATATTATATTTTGTGTTTGTGATTATGTGTCTTTATAATATTCCATATTAGGAGCCAGAATTTGATAAAATTTGAAAACTAAGTACGCACAATAGATTGTCCATAGCTTGTGCATTTATTTTATTATAATGTAATACATTGTATAAGTAGTATGTAACATTTCATCAAAAAAATAGTATGTAACATATAATGTTTTATCATTATTGGGGAGTGACTTTTTATATTTGGAAGGAAAATCTTTGTAATTGCAATTAATTTTATAAAATCCTTTTATAGAAAGAAAATTTTTCATTTATAATGAATTAAATCCTTTTTCTTATAAAAAATAAAATTATTAATTATATTAGAAATTTTGTGAAAACGACACTTGTCAAAAACTTAAGAGATTTGTTTTGTTTTAATATATACATAGTGTTTCACTTTAATTAGGCAACTAAATATATTGTATTTAGAAAGACCATAATAATAAGCTTTTATCATATATACACAAAATTGATTAGATAAGATTCCTTGTATTAAATGGCTAAATATGCTCCTTATCCATCATCGTAAAGGTGACATTTAGCAAAACCATATCAACAAAATCCAATATAGGTTGTTAGGGATGAAGCCAAGATTTACAATGAGGGGGCAAAATTGGTCAATACAGACACAAAAACTTCAAGTTTGGTACAAATTTTAAATTAAATCTTTATGATTTTATAGTAATACTCGTAATATTTTTTAAAAAGTTAGATTACAGAAATCCATTTGATTCATATTGCTCCAAAGAAAGAATGAATGATTGAAAAAAATGTTACCAACGACAATATAAACTTCACTATAACAAATATTAGACTAGAATATAACTCTTGAATATCTAATTTTACGACTTGAATAATTTCAATATCAACTCAAGTCATTAACCGTAATATGAATTACTGTGTCTTGTGACAATTATTTATAGATATTGTGCACATGAAGTTATAAAAAGATCGTAAAATCTTATGAGAGACATGTGACTATTTGGTCAAAAAAGGAAAAAATATGACTGTGAGTTGAAACAAAAGAATGGAAATATGAAACCTAGGTAATAATGTAGCCCAACTATACGACCAAAACAATTAGTAATTATAGTTGGTAAATTTCACACTTTGACTTCACTAGTAAAATGACACGATCTCCACCTCTTCGAGAACTCAAAAGTATTCATATTATGTTTGATTAAATGTAATGTAATGCAATCAACTTTATAATGCGATCATGATTACATAGTTCATAGGAATCAAAATTACAAGGTAGTTGTTATTTGCAATATTCCGTGTAACCAAACAAGATAATGAAAATACAATTACAAACTTATTTGTATTATAAAGTTATATCTAATCAAACAGTACTTTAATGATAATACTAGCATTAAAGTCGTGCTCGCATGGACATCTATAGTATTCTATATTAGATTTTTTTTATAAAAAAAAATCTAAAAATCAACTAAGAGATTTTTTTAGCACTTTAGGATTATAACATATTTGAGAAAACCAACAATCGCATATCAACTCCTTATAACATAGAGTTAAAAATTGATAATAAGGAACAAATAGTTCAATTGTCTGGGTTGACATTTATTGAAATCCTCCTTTTAGAGAATAGACATCTCAACTTCAGTAGTATGGTTGATATTTCTAATATAACATTATCTCAATGTCCAGCAACCGTTTATTTCAAAAAATATTTCTATCAAGTAAAATAGTTTAATTGTTTTATAAATAATAGACTAACTAAAATATATTAAATAATACACAAAAAATTACCTTAAATTTTTTTAATTGTGAAAGATTCAATAGTTAAAATTTTCAACTATGCATCTTATTTAATGGGAACCACAAAATTGTAATTTTAATTGTGTAGAAAAAAAGACTATTCATTCCTATTAAGATGATTAATTCAATTTATTGTACATTAAAAAATAACTGTTACCCATGTATAAGGTTTTTGTTAGATAGTAAAAAAGAATAATCTAGTCATACCAAAAGTTTTAAACCACCACTTACAATCAATGTTTCAATAACTTTCCAAAAATATTTATTTTAGTCTTTATGTTATTTTGTTCTCAAATTACATTATTTCGTTAAAATGAACTAATTAAAAGTTTGTAGTAGCTAATCATATGAAGACATTTGTCGAAAGCATATTATTTCACTCATTTTTAGACAAAGCTACATAGCCAGGCAAAGCCTTATATACTGCATACTATGTAAGGGAGGTAGGCCTCTTTTATAGTGGCAAGATGACTAGGGAGCGGGGGATTGTTGTTAGGACTTGTTATTTTTATAAAAAAGAACTGCGCAACTCCCTATCTCTAGAAATAGCAAAACCACGCGCACACACACGTTCATATAGAGGGGGACAGGAGCAGAACACAGCCAGCGGGAAGGAGAAGGGAAACGGAAAACACAATCTTGACCTGGGCTACTTCAAATTTATCCGATTCTTCGTCCCTAAGCTAAAGGGATCCATGTGGATGGTCTTTTACTCTGACAATTATGGTTGATTCGGAATTGAACTAATTTGGTGTTGGAACTTACTACACATGTATGTGGTTTTTAGTTTTATTTTGGCATGATTTTGTTTAGTTTGAATGCGGTTGATTTTCGAAAAGGAGTTGATCCTTTGTGAAGTTGCTTAGAAAAAAGAGTTTGTACATGCATGTAGACTATTAGTGAATTTAATATTATCTTTTGAGTTCTACTGCTTCATAAGGTGAATGTCTCTTACACCATGGAGACCATTGATCTTTGGTGGAGTAAAGATACAATGGAAAAGCAAGGCCCAAAAAATTTAAAAAAAAGAGGACGAAACAATAAAGAGAGTGTAGTACCCTACTTGTGGTGTTGTTGCTACTACATAACTAGAACTAGGAAGTATTTCTATCCACTTTTACCACTTTTTATTAAAAATAAGAAAAATACAAGATGGCTAGAAATTGGGTAAACTATTAACTCCACTAAATTGTGGTTCTTAAGTCACTAGGTTTGACAAATTGATGATGTGAATTCTAGCGGTAAGTCGTTGCGTAAATGATTCTAGTTCATGTCTTCACTTTCAATGTCTTTGGTTGTTGATTAATTATATGTGTGGCATATAATTATTGAGAAATGGGTATGTCTGACTTTTTGTTGATGATGGATTTGAAATGAGGTTGAAGACAAGTTTGATTCCTTAAATTGATTTTAGATTGACTCTTAAATTCATTAGTTTTGACGCCTCTGTTTATTGCTTTTTAATTTTAAGAATATATTTTATTAAAAGACTTTAAGTCATTTACGTAAAATGACTCTTGAATGTAGTTTCTTGGTGTATGTTTTTCAGATTGTAAGGTGTTTTGAATCAAAATGACATTTGATTGAGCATGTGTTCAAATATAATATAGTTTTAATTGAAACAAGTCTTGGATTAAATGAACTTGAATGGTTTGATGTTGAGCTAAGACAATCTAGTGCACAAGAGTAACTCAATCTATCATATCAGGATGCCTATTTAACCTAACCTATCAGATTGATACTTTCTTATCGAGAAAGTCTTCTAATAGTTTAGTCAGATCCCAATAACCTATGAGTCATTGGGTTGTGTATCATCCAAAACTGGTGGTTGTGATCTAGACTCCAGAGGTGAGTCTAATGCCCAAGAAATTTGACTTCTAGTTCCAAGCACAGAATTTACAAAAGTGGAATTTTATCCTCCCATCTTGCTACTTCGAGAAGTTGCAAGATGGGTAAGCTTCAAAGTTTAAAGTGTGGTGAATTTCTCATGGTCTTGAATTGGTGGCAAGTTTTAGAATATTTACAGTTTCAAATTGTCGAGGTCTTTACAAAGAATACCTATACCATCAATATATTATTCCTTAATAGTTACCAAACTATGTCTGTTATGGTAAAATGATTTTTGTTTTAAGGGTATAATGCTAGTCCCTGTTTAGATTTGTGCCCCCCCCCCCCCCCCCACTTGTTTCCTCTTTCTAGGTGTAGGTATAGCCAAAGGTGGGTAGTGATGCATCTCTTCATGTTTTTTATGTCTTTGCTTTTGGTGCTATTGTTGAATGATTAAAGCCGGAGAAAATATTAAGGCATTTTAATAATGCATGTATAAGCAAGGATTGTATAGTCTTATGTGGCTTGTGTATGTAACTAATATATGCAACTAAAACTTCAAGAACATATGTTAGTAGCTCTGATGAGCCGAGGCCATGGCCATGACTCTTACTCAGAGATATATTTGGTCAAGTAAAGTCAGCTTTGGTCAAGTAGAGTAAGTAAAAGCCAATTGGAAGGTTTAACCTCATTGTCCTGGGTAGTTAACCCAACCTGTATATTTTATTTATATAATCTCTAAAACAAGGATTACAAGTGACTTTAGCTTGTTATGCTACAAGTATTACATATATAGCCTAAATTACAGCCAGACTATGTCACATTTGATAAGTGAGCATACCTCACAACTAGTCTTAGAGGCTCATTCTTGAGCCCCGGCGATCTAGCTACCCTATAGGTCGGGGTGTCACGTTTAGTGTTATTAGAGGTGACTCAGACCTGCGACTGTCGGTTACACCAGTGTATGTGAGTGCCCTATAAGTCATCTAGGGGGCCAAAGATTTGGAATTGAGCTGCTTGTTAAGAAGACGCAATTTTGGTCAATTTGACCATATGAAGCACCCTGACCCCTTTCCCGAGATGGGGACACTTAAGGTTGGGGACAGTTATCAAAAACGACTTCAAGGATTAATGATTAACCCAACAAATCACCACGACCCTTTTCATCTTAGTCCTCACTTACATGTCACCTGGAAGACTTCCCACAAGCATCCTAAGGGTGATTCATAGCAAACACACTTAAACACGCTTAATAATGAAATTCTTAAAGGCACGATGCTTGAAAAAGATGGTGCACGTTTTGATAATATAGGTAGTCACTTCAAATCCTTTGAAGTATTTTTGTAATCATCCCTTTTCTATTACAATACTTGAATAGGTGTTGAATACTTCAATAAATGAAATCTTGAACTTGGTGCTATATATTGCGTTGAATTGGCTGTATTCTCATTACATTAGGTTAGGTTTGCTTAGTTATTAATCAGAAATTGATGTTAAATAATTTATCTAGAAGCTTTGTTGACATGGGATAATGAAATTGTGTTTCAAGTAGGAAGAAAGTAGGGATGTTCAAAAATATCCGTAACCAATAACCCGAACCGACAACCCGCTACCTAATCCGAAGTCTCGGGTAGCTGAACTGAATTATTTGAAAATTGTGGTTTGGTACCCGAACCAATATTTTTTTCGGGTTATTGGTTCAGGTATGGTTCGGGCGTTTTGAGGATTCGGGTACCCGAAAACACGAAACCTTTTTTTAAAACATTTTAAAATTTTTTTTTATACTATCTCTTTCCTAAAGACTTTGTAAGTCAAATATTCCCAAACCTGAATAAGACAAGTACTTTGACTTTGTTGCATTATCTTTTTTGAATGGGTTAGACATGAAAATGATGCTAATAAACTTATGCCTTATAGAGGTGTGGAGTAATTAGAATGTAAATGGTGGTAAGATATCGGGTGATATTACAATATTGTGTAATAATTTCAAGTGCAACTTGGCGTAATACGACAATGTTTTATAACATAAATAGAAATAATTATATTATGAATACAATAAAATTATTAGGCAAAGTAGGAAAAAGATTTTGGAAAAAATGGATTATTGGATAACCAAAAACTAGAATTGAAATTTTCGGGTACCCGAATGTTTCGATTCGGCTACGGTTCACTGTTTTGCCGGCACGAAATTTCGGGTACCGAACCAAAGTCTTATTTGATTCGGGCACCCAAACAATGAACACCGCTAGAAGAAAGGTTAATGTAAAATGAAATAAGAATCAATTTTTGATAGCTTCGTGAAATCTTGTGTGAATTTTAATTTATAGGCAAATCAAATTTCATAAGAGCACTTTGATAGGTTTCCCATGAATTAATAGAAAATTCGTGGCGAAATCAAAGGTATTTTGGAAATCTTGAGAGAATTTAGAGAGAGAATTGATGTAGAGAAAGAGCGAGAGTTTTCATTGATCAAGCATAGCGATTCCTACTACCAATTCAGCTTATTTAAGAATGAAATAGAGTTTCTCTCTCTTCTAACAACTTCCTTGAAAGCCGGCCCCCTTAACAAACTCTAACTGACTCTTCTTCCTTTTTGTTTTGGCGCCTATTTTCATTCATGTGCCGCGCACGTGACCTCATCCTTCAACACATATTAAATACCTCCCCCTTAGAGAAGCTTGTCCTCAAGCTTCTAAACTGAAGTTGGGAAACTTAGCCTCAATATCAGAATACAACTGCCATGTCGCTTCCTCTTTTAGCTTGTTAGACCACTAAATCAGCAAGTAAACCACAGCCTTATTTCCCTTTTTTCCCAATCTGCGAGCCAAAATGGCCACAAGTTTAGTAGCTAACAACCCAAGTTCATCTACCTCAGGCATAGTTCCTAGCACAGAAGGAAAAACACCCACATACTTTTTCAACAGAGATACATGAAAAACAGGATGTATCTTAGCTTGTGCAGGGAGTTGGAGCTTATAAGCCACTGCCCCTACTCTAGTCAAGATTGGAAATGGTCCAAAAAACTTTGGACCAAGCTTCTGATTCAATCTAAGAGCGACAGAGTGTTGCCTATAAGGCTGCAACTTCACATAAACCTAATCCCCTACCTTAAATTGTCTGTGAGTCTTATGTTTGTCAGCCTGCTTCTTCATTCTTTGCTGAGCTCGAGTTAGATGGTATTTAAGCATTTCAATGCACTCCTCTCTGGCCTGCAAGCTTCTGTCCACTGCTTCTACTAAGCTATCTACAACCACATAGGGTACATGAAGGGAGGGTTGCTGGCCATAAACAACTTCATAAGGGGTAATTCCAATGGCAAAATATCAATTGAAATTGTACCACTATGCTGCCAATGCCAGCCACAAAACCCATTCTTGAGGCTTCTCTCCTGTCATACACCTTAAATACCCTTCCAAGCTCCTATTAACCACCTCAGTCTGGCCGTCTCACTGGGGGTGGTAAGCTGTTATCATATGTAAAGCCATATGTTGTAGCCTAAAGAATTCCTACCAGAATTGACTAAGAAAAATCCCATCTCTATGATTTACTATAGTCTTAGGGACCCTATGAAGCATGAAGACATTGTTAAAGTAAAGCTGAGCTACAGTCGCAGCTATAAAGGGGTGTGACAATGGAAGAAAATGTGCATATTTACTTAGTCTATCAACTACCACCAATATAGCATCCTTACCCCTTGATTTAGGTAGGCCTTCAATAAAATCCAAAGAGATGTCTACCCATGCTGCTCCTGGAATAGGCAGGGGTTGCAATAAGCCACTAGGTGCTGAGAGGTTTGTCTCATATCTCTGATAAATTGAGCATGCTCTTATATAATTTCTTATATCCCTACTGAGGCCCTTCCATCAAAACAGACACGCCACCTCTTTACAGTCACAACCACTCCAGAATGGCCCGCCAAAGATTAATCATGTAAGAGTTTTATAATATGTGAATGTAACTCACCATTGCTTCCCACCACCACTTTCCCGTTTCTGTACAGAAGTCCCAAAGAGTAAGTGTACTTGGGTATAGATTCCCCATTGTTTAGTCTGCTGATGATGCCCTAAATACTTTCATCTGTCAGCCAAGACTGTTTAACTTGTTCTAATAGTTCTGAGCTAATAGAAGACACTGATATAGCCACCAAGTGAGCTGCAGGTATCATAGATAAGCCATCTGCTATAATATTTTCTTTACCCTTTTGTAACATATCTCATAATCAAACCCTATAAACTTACTCAACCATTTATTCTGAAATATTGTAGTAATCTTCTATTTCATCAAATACTTCAAACTGAAATTATCGATCTTGATCACAAAATACCTCCCCAACAGGTAAGGTCTCCATTTTGCCACAGCTAGCACAACTACCATGGGTTCTTTCTCATATGTTGACAAGGTTTGATGTTTTGGAGAGAGTGCTTTGCTTAAATATGCAATAGGGTGAATCCTGCATAAGAACAGCTCCAATTCCATCCCCAGATGCATCAGTTTCCACCATAAATTTTTTTATAAAATCTGGCAAAGCAAGCATAGGAGTTGATACTATAGCTTACTTCAAGGTCTCAAAAGCCTTCTGAGCTTCTTCACTCTACTAAAAAGAAATTTTTCTTAAGAAGAGTTGTCAAAGGTTTGTTGATTTGGCCATAGTGTTTAACAAACCTTTTGTAGTACCTTGTTGAACCCTAAAACCCTCTTAGTTCTTTAACGGTTTTGGGTGTTGGCCATTCCTTCATAGCATAAATTTTCTTAGGATCAGTAGAGGACCCATGAATGGTGATAATATGACCCAAATATTCCACTTGAGTCTCCGTAAAGCTGCATTTACTCATTTTAGCAAAAAAAGTGTGTTGTCTCAATACTTCAAATGCTGTTTTCAAATGCACTAAATGTTGCTCATCGTTAGAGCTATATATCAAAATGTCATCAAAGAATACCGATATGAATTTTCTTAAATAGGGTTTAAAAATGTGGTTCATAAGAGCTTAAAAAGTTGAGGGTGTATTGATAAGGCCAAAGGGCATTACAAGAAACCCATAATGGCCTTCATGTGTCCTAAATGCAGTCTTAGGCACATCTTCTGGATGCATCCTCACCTATTAGTATCCAGATCTAAGATCAATCTTAGATAAATAAGCATCCCCAAACAATTCTTCTAATAGCTCCTCAACCACTAGAATGGGAAACTTGTCAAGAACAGTATGCTTGTATAACTGTTTGTAATCAACACAAAGCCTCCAAGTTCCATCTTTATTCTTAACTAATACAATTGGAGACAAATAGGGACTCTGGGAGGGTGTCACAACTCCAGCCTCTAACATTTCCTGGACTGTTTGTTCAATCACATCCTTCTGTAGTGCTAGATATCTGTAAGGCCTCACATTAATAGGTGAAGTGCCTTCTCTAAGAACAATTCTGTGATCATGACTTCTGTGGGGAGGAAAGGATTTTGGTTCCTCAAATATATGTGTATATTTTCTTAATAATTGAGCCAACTGAGGCTCTCTCACTTCAGTTTGCCATACAGACACTTCAGAATGTACAGGTGTAATATGAATTGCAAACAGTTGAGCAACTTGGCAAAGAACCTTCTAACTCTTTCCCTTTGTCCACTCCACTTCAATTTTCTTAGTACCCCTCAATATGTGTCTCTTTCCCCTCAAGAAAAACTCCATGGTTAAGTCTTCAAAATTCCAAAGTATAGACCCAAAAGTGGATAACCATTGCACACCCAACACCATATCACAGCTTCCTAATGAAACTATATAAGCAACAGTTACATACTCAGTACCCCTCAAGGACCATGTAAACCCTTTACACATAGTCTGGCACTTCAATTGGGCACCACTAGCCACTACTACCACCAGTGGAGGAATTCTTAACAGTGCACATCTCAGTTTCTTTGCTATTGTGGAATCTAGGGAATTGTGAGTACTACCTGAGTCTATAAGTATGTATATAGGTTGAGAGCCAACCTTCCCTATAATCCTCATAGTTTGAAAGGAATTCGTACCTTGTAGAGCCTATAAAGATATCAGGGGTTATTCTTCATCATGCAACAAAGATGGTATGCTCTATTCCAACATTTCCTTTTGCCCTTCCACCCATTCATCTTTCTCCATGACTTCCAACCTGTAAACTTGCCCCTTACACTTGTGGCCAGGATAGTATTTTTTATGACAAAAAAAAAACACATGTTGTTGGCCCTTTTCTCATCAATTTCTTTGAAGGTCAAAACCTTCCTTGGCTTAGAGGTCATAGATCCAGTACTAGATACGGCACTCCTAGAGCCAGACTGACTCCTAGTAACATTACTCCTTGGATAGAACTTCTGATAAGTAGAGATTACTGATCTTCCATATGGCCCTTTATAGGAGTTAAAACTCCTAGTGATAGCAGGAGGTTTGTTCAGTATAGGTTTAGTTCTTTTTGTTATGGATGCAAGAGTAGCCTCTTGCAGCTTAGCTAGGCAATGAGTATCATGCAAACTTGTAGGTCTGAACATTCTAACAACACACTATATTTCCTCACACAACCCCTTAGGAAACAACTGACTGCTTGAGCTATTAAGAAATCAACCCTGTTTAACAACATATGAAGTTTCTCCTGATACTGAGCTACACTTCCCAACTGCTTAAGTTTCACCAGCTCACCTAAGAGATCATTGAAAGATCCAGCTCCAACTCGAGCTAATATAGCAGTTTTGTAATTTTCCCAAGTAGGCCAAACCCCAGCAGCAAATCCCTTCATATATGCTTGATGCCAAATTAATGCTCTACCAGACAAATGTATAGAAGCAATTTTAACTTTTCTATTCTCCACAATTGAATCCAACTCAAAGAATTGCTCAAATTTATAAATCCAACCCTTAACATCCTCCCTTTCAAATTTTGGAAAATCAATGCGAGATAGTCTAGATAGGTTATTACCTCTATTGGTACCATTATCATTTGCTCGATCTGTAAACTGCATCACCTAGACACTCAATCCAGTGAACGGCTCTCTCAATTACGCATGGGCTCATTCCTGAGCTTCCCTTTGAGCTATCAGTTGACCATTGATTTCCTCAGATTGGCTATTGATCTAACCTTGCAGATCATCAATCGAATGTTGCAATTGTTGTTGTACATTATTAGTACGAAGCATGGTTGATTTCTACAACTTACCCTAAAAATTTTCAAAATTTGAATCAACAATCTACAAATGTAGTTTCAGAAAAAATCCAGCAAAACATAGTGAAATTGGGTAATTAGGCCAAGGAATTTTAGGCTCTGATACCAAATTGATAGGTTTCTCAGGAATTAAAAGAAAATTCGTGGAGAAATCAAAGATATTTTTGGAAATCTTGAGAGAATTTAGAGAGGGAATTGATGTAAAGAAAGAGAGATAGTTTTCATTTATCAAGCATAGCGATTTTTACTACAAATTTAGCTTATTTAAGAATGAAATAGAGTTTCTCTCTCTTCTAACAACTTCCTTGAAAGCTGGCCCCCTTAACAAACTTTAACTGACTCTTCCTCGTTCTTTTTGTTTTTGCATCTCTTTTCATTCATGTGCCGCTCACGTGACCTTACTCTAGGGGTTTTTTTTTAATGATTGATACTAACTGTCAAACTAATTTCAAATTATGCGTGTACTTAGAGTACTTGCAACGTGAGGATCACGGGCAAGAAATTTGGCCCGCGGTCCAAGCAAGGCCCAGCATCATCGAGCCTGTCCACTCGCCCGCCAATCCAGCCCATCCCCACGGTCCGCCCGTATGCGAGTTTCGTTTTTTTTTTTTTTTGCCACCGGCCCCCTAAAACGACGTCGTTTTAGGGTAGTTTAGGCTTTTTTTTTTTCTTGAGATGAATGAGCACTAAAAAGGGGTTGGGAAAAAAGGAAAAAGTAGCATTGAAAAGGGGGTGGGAAAAAAGGAAAAAGCTGGGCATTTACTATTTTTGGCCGTTGCATTTTTGAGAAAAGAGGTAGCCGTTGTGAACGGCTAGTATGTATTTTTTTTTTTAATTTTTGGAATTTTTAGTTGTATAAATACCCAAACTTATTGTATAAATTCACATTCAAAAAAACAAAAATCTTTATATCTCATATTTTTCATAATTTTCTCAAGTGGTGAAAAAGGTTGAGTTCAAAGCAAGAGATAAGAAGAGAAGAAAGAAGTTTGGAATTTTGTAAGCATTTTTATTAGTTGAATTTTCTCATTTGTTATCAATTCACGTTTATACATTTATTTGTTTTCATGTGTAAATTTTTTATTTATGTCAAAGATAATGATATATTTTAATTAATTTGTTGTCAATTTAAGTTTATACATTTATTTGTGAAGTAAATTATTTTATGGTTAATTATAGTTAACTTTAGCTCATATTTATGTTTAAATCAATTAATTTGTTATCAATTTAAGATTGATATAAAAAATGTATTTATATTTAAATGTTTAGATGTTTAAATGTTTGCCCATATTTATGTTTAAATGTTTAAATGTTTAAATATATGTTTAAATGTTTAAATGTTAAAGTTTATTTATTTTATCTCATATTTATGTTTAAATGTTTGATATGAAAAAATATTGATATGAAAACTTTAGTTGTAACATGTTAGAAACTATAGTTATTAATAGTAATATAGTTAAATGTTTAATATGATCTGTGAGTTACTTTCATTACTTTTAATATTGTAGGAATGATTAAAAAGATTGAAATGAAAAATACCTCACTTGGTTAAATGTTTAATAAAGTTATTAGTGATATGTTAGGAACTTCGAAAAAAGATGAAAAAAGATTTAAAAGGAAAATGTATGTTTAAATGTTTAAATGTTTAAATGTTAACCCATATTTATGTTTAAATGTTTAAATTTATGTGTAAATGTTTAAATGTTTAAATTTATTTATGTTAGCTCATATTTATGTTTAAATGTTTAAATGTTTAAATTTATGTTTAAATATTTAATAAATTTATTAGTAACATGTTAAGAATTATGATTATTAATAGTATTATGGTTAAATGTTTAATATGATGTATGAGTTAATTTCGTTAATTTAAATATCCTAGGAAAGAATAATCGTGAATAAAAATGTTAGAAAATTATGCAATTTATAACCAAAAAAAATGTTCCATGTATGTAAGTATCATTTGTGGCCATATGGATCCGAATTACCCCTGTACTTTTATGAGTTTACTTGATGGGGATGATGAAGTAGAGAATGTTGAGCGTAGTAACACAAATGTGCCTACTAATACCCACATGCAACCCCCACCATATCATACTCCACCAAACTATCCTTACCACCCATATTATTACCGCCCGCCTTATTACTCGCTACCTCCACCTAATTACGCCTCGATTGCAAGCAACTTTACACCCTCATCAACACCAAGCGGCTCAATTGCAACCGTAAGGCCACCTCGGACTAATAATAATCCTACTAATGATGAGTTGGAAGGGGATGATGTGGAGGGGAGTAGTGTAGGGGTCAAAAAATGGTCAATGAAAGAGGATAAATGGTTGATCACTGCTTGGATTAACACAAGTGCTGATCCTGTTACCAGAACTGATCAAAAGAAAATATCTTTTTAGGGTAAGGTGGCAACCAACTTTAACACACATACCCCAAAAGGAGCTATGCGGAGATCGGGGAAGACTTGCAATGCTCGTTGGAATCGAGGTTACCCATTAGTGAACAAGTGGGTCGGAATCATGGATGAAATGGAACGTAATAATGTGAGTGGGTCAAGTATGGAAGATATTATAAATCGTGCTCATGAGACGTTTCTTAAAAGGGTGGGAAGGAAATTTGATTTAGAGCATTTGTACTATTTGCTTAAGGATCAGCTCAAATGGAGGACATTTCGTGATATTCTATATGGAGGACAGTCGAAACAACCAAAGGTAAATGAGATGGGAGGATATTCTAGCCCCTCTATCCCCGCTGATGAAGAGCTTGAAGTTGAAATTGATGGAATTGTTTGCCCCATTACGAGGAAAGCTACAAAGAGAAAACTCCAGCAAAAGGCAAACAATATTGTAGTTGATTTGGTGACCAATTACTTTTCTACAATGGATTCCACAGCTAATGAAAAGGTCGAAATATTCTGTAACTTCGTAATCGTAGTTGATAAGGAGGCAACTGCAGCTCAGGAAGTAGAGAATGTTGAGCGTAGTAATACAAGTGTGCCTACTAATACCCACATACAACCCCCACCATATCATACTCCACCAAACTATCCTTACCACCCACATTATTACTGCCCGCCTTATTACTCGCTACCTCCACCTAATTACGCCTCGATTGCAAGCAACTTTACACCCTCATCAATACCAACCGGATCAATTGCAACCGTAAGGCCACCTCGGACTAATAATAATCCTACTAATGATGAGTTGAAAGGGGATGATGTGGAAGGGAGTAGTGTAGGGGTCAAAAAATGGTCAATGGAAGAGGATAAACGGTTGATCACTGCTTGGATTAACACAAGTGCTAATCCTGTTACCGGAACCGATCAAAAGAAAATATCTTTTTAGGGTAAGGTGGCAACTAACTTTAACACACATACCCCAAAAGGAGCTATGCGGAGATCAGGGAAGACTTGCAATGCTCGTTGGAATCGAGGTTACCCATTAGTGAACAAGTGGGTCAGAATCATGGATGAAATGGAACGTAATAAGTATGGAAGATATTATGAATCGTGCTCATGAGACGTTTCTTAAAAGGGTGGGAAGGAAATTTGATTTAGAGCATTTGTACTATTTGCTTAAGGATCAGCTCAAATGGAGGACATTTCGTGATATTCTATAT
Organism: Carnegiea gigantea; assembly: GCA_029747015.1. Lineage (NCBI taxonomy): Eukaryota > Viridiplantae > Streptophyta > Magnoliopsida > Caryophyllales > Cactaceae > Carnegiea > Carnegiea gigantea. The sequence continues at coordinate 262,061 of JAKOGI010000814.1, read as the reverse complement.
GGAGGACAGTCGAAACAACCAAAAGTAAATGAGATGTGAGGATATTCTAGCCCCTCTACCGCCGCTGATGAAGAGCTTGAAGTTGAAATTGATGGAATTGTTTACCCCGTTACGAGGAAAGCTACAAAGAGAAAACTCCAGCAAACGGCAAACAATATTGTAGTTGATTTGGTGACCAATTACTTTTCTACAATGGATTCCACAGCTAATGAAAAGGTCGAAATATTCCGTAACTTCGTAATCGTAGTTGATAAGGAGGCAACTGCAGCTCAGGAAGCAATTCGCCTTAGCGTGTTCGCTAGGTTTGTTTCCTGGATCTGCTAATTGAAATTTATTCAAGTGAATAATTTTTTGATGCATTTATCGCTCTTCTACAGCAAACTTCAATTTTTTAAGTTGTTAGTATTTCAGGGTGTTTGTTATGTGTTGAATGAAGAAAGCAAGTGAACAGCACACACAGGCTGAAAGAGGAGCCAAAATAAGAAGACAATTAAAGTTGTTAGAGGATGGCCGGCTTTTATGGGTTCAGTTTAAGGAGAGAGGAACTCTTTTTTTCTTTTTCTTGGATTACATACAAGCTGCACTTGTAAGGGGAAGGCATTATGGAAATTCAATGAAATTCTCTTTTCTCTCTCACTCTATCTTCGAGTAGAGTCTTCTTAAAATCCTTTTAATTTCTCCACGAATTTGTAAGAATTCCTGGAAAACCTATCATTTTGGTGTCAGAGCATACATTTCCTTGGCCTGATATTTTTCCAAAACCATTAATCCTTGAACCAAGTACAGAAACAACCATGCCTCGAATTGATGATGTCCAGCAACAGCTGCAACAGTCGATTGATGATCTTTAGGGCCAGATCAATAACCAATCTGAGGTACTATACACGGAGCTGACAACTCAAAGAGAAGTTCAGGAACGAGCTCTTGCACAGTTGAGGGAGTTGATTATGGGATTGAGTGTACAGGTGATGCAATTTACAAGTCGAATCAATGACAATGGCAACAATGGAGGTAATAACCTGTCCAGACTATCTCGTATTGACTATCCAAAATTTGAAGGGGAGGATGTTCAGGGTTGGATTTATAAATGTGAGCAATTCTTTGAGTTGGATTCAATATTGGAGAATAGGAAGGTTAAAATTGCTGCTATACATTTGTCGGGTAGAGCATTGATATGGCATCAAGCATACATGAAGGGGTTTGATACTGGGGTTTAGCCTATTTGGGAAAATTATAAAACTGCTATATTAACTCGGTTTGGGGCTGGACCTTTTGATGACCCATTAGCTGAGCTGATGAAGCTCAAACAATTGGGAAGTGTAGCTTAGTATCAGGAGAAATTTGACATGTTGTTGAATAGAGTTGATTTATCAATAACTCAAGCAGTTAGCTGCTTCTTGAGTGGATTGTGTGAAGAGATACAGTGTGTAGTTAGGATGTTTAGGCCTGCAAGTTTGCATCATGCTTATTGCCTTGCTAAACTACAAGAGGCTACTCTGGTGTCTATAACCAAAAGGGCCAAACCTATTTTGGATAAACCCCTTGCTACTAATAGGAGTTTTACCTCTTACAGAGGTTCAACAGGAGGCTCGTCCAAGGGAAATAGTGTGGGAAGTCATTCTGGTTCTAGGAGTTTCACGCCTAATTCTGGAATTGTGACTTCCAAACCCAGGAGGGTTCTGTCATCATAGGAAATCAATGAGAAGAGGGCCAACAACATGTGTTTCTTTTATGATGAAAAATACTATCCTGGCCATACGTGTAATAGCCAAGTTTATAAACTAGAAATCATGGAGGAAGGAGAAGAAATAGAAGATCAGGAGGAAGCATTAGGAGAGGGTATGCCATCCTTATTACTGCATGAAGAACAACCTTTTGATATCATTGCAGGCCCTACAAGGTGTGAACTCTTTTCAAACCATGAGGATCACATGGAAGGTTGGTTCCCAACCTATTCACATACTGGTAGATTATGGAAGTACCCATAATTTTCTGGACTCTTCAACAGCAAAGAAATTAAGATGTACACTGCTCAAGATTTCTCCCTTGATAGTAGCAGTGGCTGGTGGTGCCCAATTGCAGTGCCAAACCATGTGTAAAGGGTTTGTATGGTCCTTGAGGGGTACTGAGTATATGACTGATGCATATATAGTTTCTTTAGGAAACTGTGATATGGTATTGGGAATGCAATGGTTATCTACCTTAGGGTCTATACCTTGGAACTTTGAAGACTTAACCATGGAGTTTTTCCTTAAAGGAAGGAGACATATATTGAGGGGTACTAAGAAGACGGAAGTCGGGTGGGCACATGGAAAAAGGACAGAAGACTCTCTGTCATAGTGCTCAATTATTTACAGTACATATCACAGCAGTGCAGTCTGAAATGTCAGATAGGAAAGCTGAAAAGGAAGAACCTCAGTTGACTCAGTTGTTAAAGGAATATGAAGATATATTTGAGGAACCAAGGTCGCTCCCTCCTCACAGAAGCCATGATCACAAAATTATTTTAAAGGAAGGGACCTCACTTATAAGTGTGAGACCTTACAGATACCCTGCATTACAAGGAAGGTTAGTTCCCAACCTATTCACATGCTGGTAGATTCTGGAAGTACCCATAATTTTCTGGACTCTTCAACAGCAAAGAAATTAAGATGTACACTGCTTAAGATTCCTCCCTTGATAATAGCAGTGGCTGGTGGTGGCCAATTGCAGTGCCAAACCATGTGTAAAGGGTTTGTATGGTCCTTGAGGGGTACTGAGTATATGACTGATGCATATATAGTTTCTTTAGGAAACTGTGATATGGTATTGGGAGTGCAATGGTTATCTACCTTGGGGTCTATACTTTGGAACTTTGAAGACTTAACCATGGAATTTTTCTTCAAAGGAAGGAGACATATATTGAGGGGTACTAAGAAGACGGAAGTAGGGTGGGCACATGGAAAAGGACAGAGGACTCTCTGTCATAGTGCTCAATTATTTACAGTACATATCACAGCAGTGCAGTCTGAAATGTCAGATAGGAAAGTTAAAAAGGAAGAACCTCAGTTGACTCAGTTGTTAAAGGAATATGAAGATATACTTGAGGAAGCAAGGTCGCTCCCTCCTCACAGAAGCCATGATCATAAAATTATTTTAAAGGAAGGGACCTTACCTATAAGTGTGAGACCTTATAGATACCCTGCATTACAGGGAAGGTTGGTTCCCAACCTATTCACATACTGGTAGATTCTGAAAGTACCCATAATTTTCTGGACTCTTCAACAGCAAAGAAATTAAGATGTACACTGCTCAAGATTCCTCCCTTGATAGTAGCAGTGGCTGCTGGTGCCCAATTGCAGTGCCAAACCATGTGTAAAGGATTTGTATGGTCCTTGAGGGGTACTGAGTATATGACTGATGCATATATAGTTTCTTTAGGAAACTGTGATATGGTATTAGGAGTACAATGGTTGTCTACCTTGGGATCTATACTTTGGAACTTTGAAGACTTAACCATGGAGTTTTTCTTCAAAGGAAGGAGACATATATTGAGGGGTACTAAGAAGACGGAAGTAGGGTGGGCACATGGAAAAGGACAGAGGACTCTCTGTCATAGTGCTCAATTATTTACAGTACATATCACAGCAGTGCAGTCTGAAATGTCAGATAGGAAAGCTAAAATGGAAGAATCTCAGTTGACTCAGTTGTTAAAGGAATATGAAGATATATTTAAGGAACCAAGGTCGCTCCCTCCTCACAGAAGCCATGATCACAGAATTATTTTAAAGGAAGGGACCTCACCTATAAGTGTGAGACCTTACAGATACCCTGCATTATAAAAAGATGTGATTGAACAAATAGTCAAGGAAATGCTGGAAGCTGGTGTTATAAGGCCTTCTCATAGCCCTTACTCTTCTCCAATTGTATTAGTGAAGAAAAAAGATGGAACTTGGAGGCTCTGTATTGATTACAGACAACTAAATAAACACACTATCCCTGATAAATTTCCAATTCCAGTAGTTGAAGAGCTGCTAGATGAACTGTTTAGGGCAGCTTATTTTTCCAAAATTGATCTCAGGTCTGGGTATTGGCAGGTGAGGATGCATCTAGCAGATGTACCAAAAACTGCCTTCAGGACACATAAAGGGCATTATGAGCTTTTGGTAATGCCTTTTAGTCTTACCAACGCACCTTCAACTTTTCAAGCTCTCATGAACCACATCTTCAAGCCCTATTTACGACACCTCATATTGGTGTTCTTTGATGATATCTTAATATATAGTCCGAGTTATGAACATCACTTAGTGCATTTAAGGACTGCATTTGAAGTTCTAAGACAGCATACTCTTTTTGCTAAACTAAGCAAATGCAGCTTTGGGAAGACATACGTGGAGTACTTGGGTCACATCATTACTATCCATGGGGTCTCTACTGACCCTAAGAAGATCTCTATCATGAAAGATTGGCCAACACCTAAGACTCTCAAGGAATTAAGGGGTTTTTTAGGGTTGACAGGATCCTATAGAAGATTTGTCAAACACTATGGCCAAATTAGTAAGCCTCTGACAGTTCTCCTTAAGAAAAATTCTTTCCAATGGAATATGGATGCTTAGAAGGCCTTTGAAACCTTGAAGGAAGCCATGATATAAGGCCCTGTATTAGCCTTGCCAGATTTTACAAAGAATTTTGCAGTGGAAACTGATGCATCGGGTGGTGGAATTGGAGCTGTTCTTATGCAAGACTCTCATCCTATTGCCTATCTTAGTAAGACACTCTCCCCCAAGCATCAAACCTTGTCAACTTATGAGAAGGAATTCATGGCAGTGGTGCTAGCTGTAGAATAGTGGAGACTTTACCTACTGGGAAGACATTTTGTGATCAAGACTGACCATTTCAGTCTGAAATATCTAATGGAGCAGAAAATTACTACAGCTTTTCAGAGCAAATGGCTAAGTAAACTGATGGGATTTGATTATGAGATATGTTACAGGAAAGGCAAAGAGAATGTGGTGGCAGATGGGTTGTCCAAAATTCCTGCAGCACAATTGTTGGCTCTATCCACATCTACTGTTAGCCCAGAACTCTTGGAACGAGTGAGACAATCGTGGCTAAGTGATGATAATTTACAGGGCATTATTACTAGACTGAGTAATAGAGAATCCATTCCTAAATTCACTTATTCTCAAGAGCTCCTGTATAGGAATGGAAGGCTGGTGGTAGGCAGTAATGATGAATTACACTTACATATTATTAAGCTCTTTCATGACTCATCCTTAGGAGGCCACTCTAGGGTGGCTGTCACTACAAAAGGATAGCTTGCCTGTTTTGGTGGAACGGCCTCAATAGGGATATAAGGAATTATATCAGGGCATGCACAGTGTGTCAGAGATATAAGGCAGATTTATCCACACCTCGTGGCCTATTACAGCCCTTACCTATCCCAGGGGTAGTATGGGTGGATATATCTTTAGACTTTATTGAAGGGCTACCTAAATCGAGAGGTAAAGATATCATCCTAGTGGTGGTAGATAGGCTGAGTAAGTATGCCCATTTCCTTCCATTATCACACCCTTTTTCAGCAATCACTATAGCTCAACTCTACTTTGATAATATTTTCAAACTTCATGGGGTCCCTAAGACTATAGTTAGTGATAGGGACCGGGTTTTCCTTAGTCAGTTTTGGCAAGAGTTTTTTAGACTGCAACATGTGGCTCTACATATGTCAACAGCCTATCACCTGCAAAGTGTTGGCCAAACAGAGGTGGTTAACAGGAGCTTGAAAGGGTATTTAAGATGTATGACGGGTGAAAAATCTCAGGATTGGGTTTTATGGGTGCCACTGGCAGAATGGTGGTATAATTCCAATTGGCATTCCACCATTGGTATCACCCCCTTCAAAGTGGTTTACGGCCAGCGTCCTTCTCTCCATGTTCCTTATGTGGTAGGAGATAGTTCAGTGGAAGCTGTGGATAGGAGCCTGAAGGCTCGTGAAGAATGTATTGAAATGCTCAAGTATCATCTCACTCGGGCTCAGCAGAGGATGAAAAAGCAGGTTGATAAACACAGGATTGACAGACACTTTGAGGTAGGAGACTGGCTTTATGTGAAACTACAGCCTTACAGACAGCATTCAGTGGCTCTTAGGTTGAATCAGAAGCTTGGTTCAAGGTTCTTTGGACCTTTTCCCATTCTAGCTAGGGTGGGAATGGTGGTTTATCGTCTCCAACTTCCACCACAAACAAAAAATTCATCCTGTTTTCCATGTTTCCCTGCTAAAGAAATATGTGGGTGTTGTACCCTCTGTGCTGGGATCTGTTCCTGAAGTGGACGAGCTAGGTTTGCTAGCTGCTGAACCGATAGCCATTTTGGCTCGTAAATTGGGAAAAAAGGGCAACAGGGTTGTCGTCTACTTATTCATTCAATGGTCGAATGGACCAAAAGAGGAGGCCACCTGGGAACTGTACACTGACATCGAGATGAAGTTTCCCAGTTTCAACCTTGAAGCTTGAGGACAAGCTTCCTTAAGGGGAGGCAAATTGTCATGTGTTGAATGAAGAAAGCACGTGAACGGCACGCACAGGCTGAAAGAGGCGCCAAAATAAGAAGATAGTTAAGAGTTGCTAGAGGATGGCCGGCTGTTATGGGTTCAGTTTGAGGAGAGAGGAACTCTTTTTTTTCTTTTTCTTGGATTATATACAAGCTGCACTTGTAAGGGGACGGCATTATGGAAATTCAATGAAATTCTCTTCTCTCTCTCACTCTATCTTCGAGTAGAGTATTCTCCAAATCCTTTTAATTTCTCCACGAATTTGTAAGAATTCCTGGAAAACCTATCAGTGTTGCTTGATTTTGTTCCGAATGGGGAGTGAAGATCGGACAAGTCGCCGCCAAATCGAGGAGAGAGAAGGATATGCCGAGGAAGAAGAAGGAGAAGTTGGAGAAGATGAAGGTGGGGATGAGATGGAGTGTGATGTGAGATTTGAAGGAGAGATGAACCCTTTGGATTTGATCAAGGATGACACTTGCGGAGTCCAGCTCTATCAACGTTTTGAACAGCTCGAGTACGAGTACGCAGCCTTGGTTGAGCGGAAAAGAGAAGCCCTTGCTGCTGCTGATGCAGGGTATTATCAGTTGTTGCTTCCCTTTCTTTTTTAGATTGTCTTTCGTAGCCAGGTTTAATGATTATTGTTATTTTTCGTTTCGATGAGCTAGATTCGTTCTGTATACATGATGATTATTGTATAATTACAGTTAAATTTTGATCATTGTAAGAATTCAATGATTTTCGTAATTTCTGATTGAAATAAGAGCTCTGTGACTTTTGAGCATTTTAGCAGTGAAGGTCCAGTTACGAAGCCTAGGCGAGAGGAGACTCGTGGAGCAACCATTGAGGAAGTGAAGGAGGTCATGAACTATGGCATGGGCACAAGATCTGGAAAGGTATATAATTTTGGAATTTTGGATGTTTGTTGAACCTAAATATCACCCATTGGTTACTTTATCTCACTCTTCTTTTGCCCATGGCGATGTACAAGGATATGATTGCTAATATATTCCACAATATACGACTGATTTCTAAGAATGAAGTTGTTGAGAATCTTGGAAGATACGAGAACTTTTCATCTCTAAAATGTTCTGTAATAATGATTAGACAAATCTAAATTTTTCCTTTTTCTTTGATTCTGTATTGCTCATATCAATTTTTGCATCTTAATCTCTGTGCCCTTTGTTCAGGGTAAGAAGAGAGGGAGACGTGAAGGATCCAAAAATAAGCTTAGTCTTCAAATCACTAGGAAGCTTGGTGATGCTACTCTTCACTATGCGCATGGTCGTTATAAGGAAGTATGTTTTACTTCAAAGACTTTGTCTAACTTGATAAAGGTCCTTGGTGATATTGAATACTGAAGCATTGGTTACTTTGTTTGAGATGTTGACTTTGTATCATTTAACTTATTTGCTTTAATTTCTGGTTACACCACCCATTTTTATGAGGCGAAAAAAAAAACTTTATTACTGAAAGGAATATAAATATGAACCGTTGACAAAATGTTCTTGCACCAAGGAAAGTAGACTAAGCTTTGCGACAGATACTGTATCTGGCCTAGCCCCATGCTGCTTGTAGTGAATAATTGAGTTGGGACTTTCTTGTTCTGGTTTCCAGGTGTAACTACTCCTCCATTGTATGAACTAGACTCAAAACCCGTCTAAGACATTTAAGTGCTTGATCCAGATAGTTTACATCTTTGCAAACCAAGGTGCTGATTCTCAGTTTCTCTCAAAGTAGACAATCTCATTCGCTTTTATTTTCTCCTCTTGGGTCTTATTAGCTGCTTAAATTAGCTGAGTACTCTGTAAATCAATGGTAGGCTTCTTTGAAAGATCCTTACCGTATGCAAATGCCTTAAATATTCCAAGATCCCCCAACTCTGTGTCACCTCCACCAGAGTAGGAATCTTGTTCATTCTGTTGAACCCATCCTCCTTAATCATTAAGATGTTTTTCATTCCTAGTGAAGAAAACCGGCCAGTTAATGCCTGAAGGTTGTGAAGTGTCAACAGCTTTCAACTGAAATTTGGAGTTGTTAGTTAACTAATGTGAATAGGCGTAGCCTTTAAATCCAAAATTTAAAAAGGTGGGTCTGTTACTGCATTAACACTGAAGCTCTCAGAGTCCTACATTGGTGAAGTCCCCTTTACTCCTCCTTTCTAGGATGATCTTCCTCAAAAATTGCCAAGTTACTTGAATTAGTGAATATGAATGTCTCCAAATGCAGTAAGACATTTCTCTCTACTTGCTTATGATTGGGAAAGTAGTTTTTTCGAGTTTGTCAGAGTTGCCTGCCAAACATAAACCTTATGCTGTTGCCTTGACGGTTGAATGACTGCAAAGGTGGCTTCCATTAAAGCCAACATGTTGAGCCTTATGCAGCAAAACATCTCTCCCAATTTCCCTTTTTTTGTTTTTTCCCCGAACTTCTGTGGGGAAAAGGAAGATCCACAGGGGGGTTTTGCTTTAAAGAAGATCTTTCTTCCTGACAAGTTGGTCTGCCTTTAGGCTAGCCAAGGTTTTTCCTAGTACTTAGTTGGTGCCTTTTTGTTCAGCATAGTAACCATGTTAGCATTGTTCCCTCTATTTAATGATAATCATTGTTTCATCGACTAATGAATGTTGGAAAGCTCTTTCGATGAATGAAACTCTTATGTGTTCCTGATCATTTGTTTTTTTTTTTTTTTTAAATCTTTGATGTCTTTTACAGTGGAAATGGGTGATTCTGAGTGGTTAGATTCTCTTACTGCCTATGGCCATAGATCAATAGATTTTACCCTCTGTTTACTGGTTTACTCCCTTTGTTTTTCTGTAGTTAACTACTGTCCCTAACATACAATTATCTGTTGTAGGCAGTCAGCATGTTGTCTGAGGTGGTTTTGCTGGCACCAAAGCTACCTGATCCATTTCATACGCTTGGTCTTGTGTATAATTCTATGAGTGAAAAGAAGAAAGCCACAGACTGCTATATGATTGCTGCATTTTTGGGTCCAAAAGAATCATCTCTCTGGAAACTTCTTGTGACTTTGTCCATGTGAGTGAAGATGGAACTGAGATGGAGAAAATTAGTGGTTATCAGTTACCTTCCTTTATTCTTAATCTCTATTACAACAATTTCAGGATTTCTTGATGCCAAGTTGAATGTTTTATGATTTATAACTCATCTTCCCATGTAATATTAAATGCTGTTCAGTTTAGAGTTACTGGAATTTTTTTTCCCCGTTTCAGAGTTCCAGATGAATGAGGCTTTCTAAAAGTAGTGCATAGTTATCAGAAATCCAAGCTTTTACCTTATGGCTGATGATTTGAAGACACAAACCAACATCTGAACTGTCTGTGATTCATATGCAGAGAAGAGGGAAATACTGAGCAAGCATGGTATTGCCTTAAAAAGGCAATTGCTGCTGATCCAGGTGATATTACTCTTAGATACCATTGTGCTTCACTATATATGGAGATCGGAGAGTACCAGAAAGCTGCTGACTCATATTATCAGATAATTCAAGTCTGTCCAGACAATGTTGAAGCACTCCAGACTGCGACAACGGTGTCTTCTTGATCCTTCTTTTGAATTTTGTTTGTAGCATTTCTAGTTGTTATACTATGATGTGGGCCTTGTGGGGTATACCAAAAAGATGTCCTGCATAGTGTATCCTAGCAATTGATGACTACTATCGTCTGGGAAGGAATTTTGGATAGAAGTGTGTAGTGGGAAAATCAAATTTGAGAGCAACAGGAAAAGAGTTCTTGGCTTGCTTCAGGAGAGGTAAGTTTGATATCTACCAATGGCTACAATATTTTTTGCCTGGTAGAGTTCATGACTTGGTGTTACCAAATGCTGGATCGAAAAGGGATACTGTTGATGAGCTTTGTCCAAGAGCTTAAGGGCATGGTGATTTTTGGAATTGCCCCTTCTGTACACGGTTGACATTTCCTTGGTTTCATTTTAATATAATTTCTGATTACCCATCATAAGGATTGTGAGGTCTACGTGGAATGGTGGACCTTTTTATACCCTCTCATGTCACTTGTTCACTTGTCATGTACCTGTTTCATTGCTGGGTTGCCTTTGTGTTTGTGCTCTTCAGAATATAATTACTGGTTTCGGTCGCGGTACAGAAAAATCGCTCTAATGCAGTAATTGCATTCCATATCAAGGCGAAAACGCAGTTTGGCCAATTCAAAAACCTTTTTGATGTGGCTGTTTTGTCGTGGAACAGCCACATGTTGAATCCATGACTGGTAACACTTTTGATCTAAGTGGAGTTGTTGCACTTTGTTATCGGAGTGGATTAATTGGGACTAAGGAATTGTTCGCTATATATTGTAAATGTTTTATTTGCTGAAGAAGTCACCTTACTGGGTTGCTTTTTCTCCTTTGACTAATGTATTTATTTTCTTTCCTTTTTCTTTTTTGGTAGTTGTACAAGAAATGTGGGCAGTTTGAAAGAGCTATTGGCATCTTGGAGGACTACCTTAAAGATCATCCTCCTAAGGATGATCTATCTGTGGTCGAGATGTTGGCATCACTACACATGGAAAGGAGTGAACATAGTAAAGCTCTTGAGCACATTGAGTATGCAAAGAAGGTCTACAGTTGTGGAGAAGAATTCCCATTGAATCTTACGATAAGAGAAGGCATTTGTCATGCATGTGTTGGGGATTTGGGGAAAGCAGAGGTTTGTTATCTTAATATTTCTATAAAAAGAAAAATTTATTTGTTTAGGGTGTCAGTGATTTGTTTTGACCCGAATTGACTTGAGCCTCGAATGGTTGAACCCATGACAAATAATTTTTTTAGTGTGGAGTTTTTGATGTGGAAGAAAATAAACAACAAACAAAGAAAGTGATATGTCTAAGCTAAAGGGAAACCCACCACTTAAACTAATTTAGCACCACTTAATATAACAAAGACCTAGCCGCCATAGATGAGGATAAAGCCATGACTCCAGTCACCATTTTGAAACAAAGAAATAAAGATTAGGGATTATAGAGAGAGAGAAACAAGCAAATACTTTTTTTTTTTTTTAATATCACATTCAAATCTGAATTTTTTTACCAGGGTGCAAGCACACATAGATACCTCTAGCATTTTTAGCATAATTGGATTACAAGGACTTTTAACCAATGAAGTTAGAGCATTACAAACACCTAATAAGATGCTGGCGAGTTGTACACTCTCAATTCAAAAGAAAAGGGGACCACTAGCTACAAAACAATGAGAATCTTCCTTTTGTTCGGGGAGGGGGTAAGTATGCTGAGAATTCCTTGCTTGGAGGCTTCCTCAACTAATCCAAATGGAAGAATATGCTTAGAATCTTTGAGGAGGGATAAGTATAGACTGTCTTCTAATCACCCAAAGAGCTTAACCATGAATTCTTGCATTAAGTGATTAAACAAACCCCATAATCAAAATCTTGTATGATCAGACCTGTACTCACCCTTGGTTTTTTACTCATAACTTGAGATATACTTGGAATAGAAAGGCGCGCCATAGCTCATTGGAAAATAGATTTTCAGGGCTATCCAATCATATATAATTCACTGAAGTTGAAACTTCGTTGCTTGCCCAAACCAGAGCTAGTAGCCATCCTGTAAGGGTCCTAAAATGCTAGAATTTAAAACATAAGGTTGGGATTAAACATAAATTGATAAATCATGCAAACCTTGATGCCTCTTATTGAAGACGTAAGGCAGCAAAAGACTGGAAAACCTAGATTAAACAGTTGTGGCACTCGGAACATGGACAAATCTTTTCATAATGCATCTTAAAGTTAGAGCTTTGGACCTTTAGAAAATATACAAATTTGTAATTTATTATATGCCTGGCACTTTAACACAAAAGGTATGTGAGTGGTAAAGAAAGCAACATAAGTTTGGCACAATGTAGCTTCATGGTCAACATAAGGGTGTACGACGAAACACCGCCCTGAAAAGGTTTTTAAGCTGCACAAACTACATTTTCGCTCTGCGGCAACTGTTGTGCGGTATGCGGTTGCCACATTGGAACAATTTTGGGATAGCATTAACTGGTAATGGTGACGAAAACCCTATTTTGAATCCTTGGCTAGGCCCTCTTGACCTTTGGATCTTGAAAGGGGCACTGATATATGGGTGGGTGTCACTTTGGCCACACTAGGGGACACTTGCATTGAAACGAAGACGTACCACCTTGAACGCCGAGAAGTGTTATAGTAACCGTGTATAGAACTCTGTTGTTTACATCTATGCTTTGGTGAAAAACCTTTTATTTTGAGTGCAAAATAATAGCCACTATGCCTTATATGAAATAAGGTGTGGTAGTTCACTTCAAAACGTGCTTCGTAAAATTCATATTTGGAAGGATGTTGTCAATTATGTTTAGTGGAAGAAACAAGATTCAGCTGATTACCTCCTTGATCCTTGTTCGTTGGTACCCTTTCTATGGATTTCAATTGGTTTCCCATGGTCCAACTATGCCCAATTTTTAGTGGCCTAGAAAAGAATGGAGAGAAGTTGGATCATGAGTCATGACAGCGTGGATGTTGAATTTGATTCTATGACTGTGGTGGATCATATGTAAGGAGATGAGGAAAATAGGTTTTAAGAGCAATGCTTTGTATCACACTTTGGCCATGTCTATAACTTTGGCCAAATCTTGAATCTGAGGAACCTTGATAGTTTAAGACCCTGTAATTCAACCTCTTATAACATATATTTCTTCACTGCATTCGCAAGCAGCATTCTATGACCAACTTATCAAGCAAAATATTTGATTACTGCCTTCCTGAGCATCGCAGGAATCAAATCCATGATTCAGACAAACTACCTGAGCAACATTGTCTATATTTATGTTATATTTGTTGTGGAGAAGTGATGCGAAACTACCTGAAAATTTGGCTTATGAATTACTCAATCAGTTGTAAGAGTGTTGGAGACTTGGAGTATTGAATTTTGACCTTTATGACAAGATATCTTTTCACATACAGAATAATTCCTCTTTTCCACCACAATTGAAACGATGTAGTATTTCTCAAAATAACGTTGGCTGCCTGGTGTAGAGCAGGTCCTGGCCTCATCTTCTTCCTTTCTTCCATTCTTTAGAATAAATGCTAATCTATGCACAAATGTTGTAAGGAGCTCATCACAATAGTTAACCATGATTTTGTTAGTCTCAAATGTTTCTGGAGTTATTATCAAGACACATAGTTGCTAAATCGTAATGGGTTTCCATAGCCATTATGATGATTGAAGTGCGTTCATCATATTTTTTACTTTTACTAAAGCGTCTCAATTGTGTCCAGTTTTATTTCAGTGCTTTGCAAAAGGAAAATGCGAAACTTCGGATGGGCCTTGTAATGGCAGTTGCAAACTCATTCATGCGTCTTCAACACTATGAGTCAGCATTAAAGTATTATTTGATGTTGGAAGGCTGTGCCTCAAACAATGTATGTATTTCTGCACACTCTTAGATTTCTTCACTCATCAAATGTTCTTGGTCTAAAGTTCCTGCTTTCATCTTGTGCTTGGTCCTGAGCGGTGGGGCTTTTAATCAATAGACTGTACAGCATTGTATTATGATCGTCGTCCTTCGTTTGAGTCTGTGCTTGGCTTCCTGTGACTCAGATATTTGATCTTTTTCTGTCTTTTATTTTTTGGTGGTTAGATTTTTTATTTATTAATAACATAAATGTCTTATATAGTATATCTTTTTTACTTGAGGAGCTGAAATAGATTCATGTTTCTTGGCCATTGGATTAAAGATTTGTAGAAGTGGAAAACATCCCATGAGCGTGCTATTGATTTACCCTATCGGACAATTTCCAGTGAGTCAATTACCTCAATGATGTTGCACGGGCTGACAAGAAATGCATGCGTGTGTGTGTGTGTGTGTGTGTGTGTGTGTGCACGCAAGTACATAAAGTCTGTCCAATGATGCAACTTTGCTTAGTGTATCAGCAGCTCACGGCTGAAGACATATGGATGACGGAACACCCTCCGAGGGACTTGAATGATAATTTTATCTGCAGTTTCCTTCTGAAGATCCATCTCATGTTTTAAAAACTTTTTCCTTAGCAGGGAAAAATGGTGGAAACGAAAAATTCTTTATGTGCATATAATTTTTCCCCTTCAGTGAGAGTCGTAGGCCAGACATAAAAGACACTGTGCTATTGATTTGGTTGGAGCTTTAGTTGGGGGGGGGGGGATTAAGCAGAAAGAAAATATTATAGCTCCAAAGCTTCTCCAGAAGGTTATTATATTGGCTCTTAGATTAAAAAAGCCCGAGGCGTAAAAAAGCGCAAAGGGTCCTGGAGCTCGGGGCGCGGGCTTCGAGGCGAAGGCGCGGATTTTTCAGACGCGAGGCGCACTTTGGCTATAAAATGCTCCAAAAGCATTCCCAAACCATATTTCTTTGAAAATAAGGTAGATAATGACGTCAAATTAGGAATTAAACATTCATCATCTTCATCTTCATCAACAAAGTAGCCTTGTGGCATTTGTCTCGACATATCATATGCTTCCTTTGTTGATTTTTTTAGCTCCATATAGTCTTGAATTTCTTTCCTAACATGCTCAGGGACTTTTTTACAGCCTATGGTATTACGATACCCTCCCGCTAAATGTTGCTTAAATCGAAAAACTCCTCCTATGGTCCTCACTCCGCAGGAGTTGCAATAGAAATTATTTTTATTAGTTTCATCTTGCCTACCATACTTCCTTCCTGGATCTAAAGATCTAGAGGAGACCGAACCCGTAGGAGTACTGGATGTATCCTCCATTCAAGTAATTCAACCCAAAAATCAACACCTCAAATGAGTTCACTACAATTTTCAACCCAAAAAAAAAAACAACCAATTAAACAAAGCAAACAATAATTAAAGTTTAAAAATTAACACATAAACCCTTCAGGTTAAATTTAAGGCATGCTGCCTGTGGAATTACACAGAGGGGGGGTATTTAGACAGGGGGTCTTCGAGGGAGAGAAAGAAGAGAGAAGAAGAGAAACAGGGGTCTCGGCAGGTGGGCACTGTAGCAGCACCATGCTTGGAACCTATCAAGCTTTTAAAAAAGAAAAAAAAAGAAGAGAGCTCGAATCCCCTTCCATGGGGTTCGACTGACAGAGAAGGAGGAGGAGGAGGAGGATGATGATGGAAAATTGAAAGCACAAAGGAGTAGAGAACACTTACATGGCTGCGAAGATTAGGGTTTGCGCTGGAGTGGCTGCACTGAAGGAGTACAAAGCAGAGAAGGTTCGAATGATGAATGTCTGAAGCAGTCGGGCCTTGTAAAGTATGATTTCCTTTTTTCCCCCTTTTTTCAAACAGAACCTTAAGATCTAATAAGCCCCAAAAGCGCGCGCCCTGCGCCTGGGAAAAAAGCCCAAAAAAGCCCCAAAAGCGCGCGCCTAATGAATGGGCTGCGCTTGATCCTCTCCAAGGCGCAAAGGTAGGGGCTCTGGGCTTTTCTGCGCCTATGGGCGCGCTTTTTAAAACTAAATAATTGACTTCCTCATGTCAAGTCGTACATTAGCATATACCACCACCAAAGGGATGAATTGGCTGTATCAAATACCTGGATGCAGTTAAGGAAGCAAAGGAAATCCATGATGCTCGGACTAGTGTCTTCAGGTACCAGTGTCGACTCCACACCACACAACACTGGTATGGACACGAGCTCTGGGTTGGACGTGCTGAATGGAAAGTTGGACACGGTAAGATTCGAGATCGGGTTCAGAGGAAGTTGATGGAGAAGAGAGTAGAGGAGAAGACTTCCTTGTGCGAAGCTTGCATCACTTCTAGACGTGTCGATCAACCTTTCTGCTTTGTCTCTCCTGCCCCTGTCGCACCTAGGCTATGGTTTTTCCTTTTCACTATTGGGCGCCTCTAATTAAGAGGGATATGCCCTTTCTTAATTGGTAGCACAGTAATGGAAGGTGTAGGAATCTAATTTTGGTAATTTATATATTTGACTAATTGACTTTGATAATCCATAATTAAAGCATCTAATTAATTAACTTTCCTTTTTTTTTCAAATGCTGTGATGATTTAATTTTGTCCCCCTCACAAAGAAAATTATTTTCCTAATATTATAATTAGGCCTTGTTCTTTTCGTTGGAAAATTGCAGGTGTGGGATGGGTGGGAGTGGGAAGGGGGGGAAGGAGTGGTATTTTTTTTTTAAAGTGTGAAAAAGGGGGGGAAGAAGTGGGAAGGAGTTGAATGAAGTAGGAGAGTTGCTGTAAGTTACGTATTTTGTTTTTTTAATGTAATCTTTTATTTGTGACGATAATTACCGATGATAAAAAAAATTTTTAGACTGAAAAAAATATTTTTCTGTGTTGACTCAGGTACGAAATATTGTTTCGTGGCTGGTGTTACCCAAAAAAAAATTATAATTTTCGTTATTCGTAAAACAAATTACAGATGTATTTTTTTTTTCATATATTAATCAAATACAAACAACGAAAAAAATATACATATGTTCAGGCATTGTTCTTTTCGTTGGTAAATCCAAATTTACCAATTTCAACCCACTTTACGAACTTAAAAAAAAAAAAAAAACCAATTTCAACCAACTTCAACTCACTTTAACTCACTTCAACCCATTTCTAACTATTTTAACCAACTTCTACCAATCACACGAAAAAAAAATTCAACTCACTTCAACCCACTTCAACAAAAAAAAGTACCCACTTCAACCTACTTCAACTTACTTCCAAAAAAAAACCCACTCAACTTACTTTAACCCACTTTTACCAATCTTAACCAACTTCACTCATTTACCAACCCATATTTCCCGACGAAAGAACAGATCCTCAGTACACGGAAAATAATCATCTGCAATTTGTGTGAAGAACGTCCAATATTTTGTTAGTAATGCACATGTAAAAAAATCTGCTCAAAATACACGTACAATACATCTGCACTTTCTATCACGAAGTACAAACAACGCCCAAAAAATTTACACATTCCTTCATTATGCCGGAAAAAAATCTGCAAATTTGGCCCCAAATTACGACGAACAAAAAAAAATTTAAACATCTCTTCCATATACAGAATCAAACCCAAAATATTTATCAGTCACAAAAACTAACATTTGCTTAACAAAGCAGAAAAAAATTATCATTTTTTCAATATATATAACAAAAATTACGTCATCTACAATTTTCGGCACGACTAACAAATATTTCCATAACATTTGAAAAATAAATAAAACTTTTCATAATTGCTATCAGACTATTCGTACACACAATTACATAAATTATCAAAGTTTTCAAAATATGAAAAATAATAGTTATATGTAGGAGTGGGAAATAGTGGGTGAGAGTGAGAAGGAGTTGGAAGGAATGATATTTTTTTTAAAATATGGGAAGATTGGGAAAGGGGGGAAGGAGTGGGTGAGAGTGAGAAGGAGTGGGTTGGGTCCTTTAAACTAGGAAAAGAACAGGGCCTTAATTCAGCATGTAGCCTTATTCCCACAACCCTTACGGCAACTCTTGAGGCGCACAAATGCGCAAAGGGTCCTGGGGCCCGGGGCGTGGGCTTCGAGACGAAGGGCCGGGCTTTTTAGACACGAGGCGCATTTTTACTCAAAAATGCGTAAAAATCATTTTCAAACCATATTTTTGACAAATAAGTTGGGTGATAGCATTAAACAAGTGACTAGACAATCACAATGGGCCATGCTATAGTATCTTATATTGGGTTCATCATTTGTGAAAACATTTTAGGAAGGAGGAGAAAAAAAGAAAGGAAACAATATTTGACAGAATATTAGGACGGAAGGGAAGTATATTTTTTTAATCCTTTTTTATATATTATTGGCGTTGGCGGCATCATATTTCTCATCTAGAGAGAGGAAGAGACCGACGTAGATCGGCTGCCGGACAAGTATGGGAAAAGATTGGTTAGCTATGTCTTTATTAGAACACTATACAAGCCTTCAACTACAGCCAACCCTCCATCCAAAAATTAGGGTTTGTAAATTAGGGTTTTTCAATTTAGTCTATATTCGAAGCAATTGCATGCAATTGGATAAGGATTTCTACCCGAAATTGAATAATATAGCAAAAGTAAGTGCCAATCTAAAGGTATTTGTGTTTTTCCATGGTGTGTGTGCCCTTTTCTGTCTCTCCCATGATCGTTTTCCATAAAGCATGGGCTTGGCTCGTTTTGAGCCTCAGTTTGAATTGTAGAAAAGCGAGGGCTGCTGTGGGCTTAAAGAATGGGCTTAACCTGACCTCTTACAAGGGGCAACAGGTTGGGCTTTGGAATTTTGTGAGCCTAGCCGCACCCCGGGCGTACTTTTTTAAACACAGGTCCCATCTTTGGATCGCCGTGTCATACGCTATTGCTTACACCTGGTCAAACAAGCGGTTATGCCCGTGTCCGACATGTTGTACCCGAGTCCGAGCAACATAGAAGAAAATTGGGATGTTATAGACTTATAGGTAAGGGGTGGCGTAATGACAGGGCTATCAGTTCCAAAGTAAACAAGAGTCAAGTTAGCATAAAACATATGTCCTCATATAAATAGGAAATTAATTATTAGAGAATGTTTGAGGCAATTGTTAAGCCTTATGGACAGGTCCTTTTTTTTTTGGGGGGGGGGGTTCACTCCTTGTGAAACCCTGAGAGCTGCAGGAGTTGCTGGCTTTTCATTTGGCTGTTTCTCAGTTTTCTTTTTGCATTTTTTTTTTAATTAGTAATTTTCATTTTGGATTTCTAATCTTTTCAGGACGTGATAAGTGTGAAAATTGCCCGATGCTACTCTGCTTTGAAAAATTCAGCTTCAGCGATTCAATTCTACTATAAAGGTCAGTTATTTTCTTGAATGTCACCTTCCTGAATTCTGGCAAGAGGTTTGAAAACAGTGAACATAGGGTCCGAGCTTGGGCTGGCACGATTGTTGTTGGTGTAGAAGAACCCTTGCACTCTCATACTAATTCTCATTTGCAACAGTTGGTGTTAATCTCTGACCCTGTTAGGTACTTTGTGAAGGGAGACACATTTTTGGAATGTAGCGTAGAGTGGCAGAAGAAGTGTTAGGGGATGCTTGGAGTAAGCGAACTATGTGGTAGTTATCTAGTAGTATTTGTTCTTGGAAACCAGTTGGTTGTCTGTCATCTTTCCTTGGTTACTCAGGGATGAAATCTAGATTCATCTTAAGAGAAAAAAGGTTTTTTTTTTTTTTTGGGGGGGGGGGGGGAGGTGTTCACCTTTTACAGAATATCTCTTGATGCAATTGCCTACCTAGGTGCGATGCCTCTACCATTGTGTGTTAAGAGTAAAGGGAGAATGGTTCTTTTGTCTGCGATTTCCATTTTCCTATGATTCTTCAGAGTAAAGATTTGAGTGCATGCAGTCATTTTCCCTTTCTAGCTGTTGCAATTCTTTGTGGTTTTACCTCCTAATGCTGATCACCGGTAACCATTGTCATTGGTAACCTTCCATGGTTGACGGCTTCCCTTTGGGATTACAATCTGATTTCATAATAAGCTCTAAATGTCTATATTTGTTGGAGTCAATTTATTTTAGCAAGCTGCATATTCTGTATATTATTGTTCGTTCCTTCGTGTCACTTGTTTGCATTGAAATCTGTTTACGTAATGCATAATTAAAGCACTCATTGGATAATTTATAATGCTTCCTTGCTAGAATGTCAACTAGACATGAGGCCTGCTAGCTTGAACAATTGAAACATATTAGTAAGCATGTCTGCATTTTGCCGACACAGAGAAAATTCGTCACATTTACTGTGGTCGGGTAAGGGAAATCATATATATGTATATAGTTTTGGGTTTTGAAGTTGCAACATAAGTCGGAATTAAATGTTGCATTTTTATGAGTTTTTTAAAACTTTTTTTTAAGGAACATTCATGAGTTGTACTTAATTTAGTAAGTATTAATGTATTATATTTATATAATAATTACAGAGTATTTCTATGATTGATTTAATAATTGAATGATTATTTTTTACTATTATTTTAAGAAAATTTAAAGCGAACATCTACATAGAACCTGTGTGTATGTGGATTAAAAAATTATAACTTGAAACGAGCCTATGCATAGCACGGGTCTGTAAACTAGTAATTACTAAGAGGAGTATCCTGGCAGGAGATTCTTTAATAACTTAGATGGCTACCTTTTATCTTTTTGTTCTTCCAAACATGCAGTGGAAGAATATTTTAGAGCTTCAAGAGTTGCTTACTTTACTGTGGGATGATGCATGGCTCTCATTCAATCTTGTTTATTATCTATGTCTTTCCTTCCTGTCTTGGTTCAATGGTCCATCACTGAGAATAGTTTTTGGCAGTTTCCCTATCAAGCCAGTGCAAATCATGTCCATATGTCTTGGTTCAATAGTCCATTTAGTGTGCCACTGAGAACAGTTTTTGGCGGTTTTCCTATCAAGCCAAGCTTCCTATACGACAATCATGACAAGCATGGACTCTAGTCGAAAGGGTGGAACACAAGGGAGGGATACTTTCACATTTGTAACCTCTAGTTTGGAATTGCAGGCAATGCGGTCAAAGTTAGCAAGATATGCGGAAGATTTTTTTTTTTGGGGGGGGGGGGGAATCGCCTTATAAAATTTGTAATATATATGAGTAATTAGATTTAGAATAATATATGGAGGTCGAAATTAAGCGCAATAAATGTAATGATTAATTTATTAAAAACTGAACTGAATTTGCTCACACATTATTATTTTGCTTTTCAAAACTAACAAAGACATTTTAGGGTAAATAGATTTGATAAAGCGTTTATCCTCGTACCTAACAGATTAGCGAAAACTGAAGTGATGAAATAGTTAAGTACACTTAAAGCTGCTTATATCCAAGGTAAACTAACACTAAGAACCTTAAGTGATATACCTAGCTTTCTATGTTTAGTTACTTTTAATGAGTATTCATAGTTTAAATTGCAGTATTTGATTAATTGTACTTTAGGTTTTGATATTTGAATGAGGAATCTGTTTTAAAAAAAAATAATTCATAGTGTTATTATTTTGCTGTCACGTATGGCTGGGTTAATACGCTTTTCATGATGTTATCCTTCAATCTCAGAGCTAGTAGTATGAATATATTGAACTTTTTGCAAAACAGTTGATGCGTAAATCTATGGGAGGTTGATGTTCATGTATGGAATGAGCTGGTTTTCTTTCTTTTCTTTTTTTTTTTTAAAAAAAAAAAACTTGTGCTTATCTCATTTCATTATTAATTACCTTCAAAATGAACATGAAATGTACAATCATAATTGAGTAAAAAATTGTAAAACCAAGTACAATATATATCTTCATTGAAAAGTTTGTAAATGATAAAGTGTAGCTTGATCGTATATGTATCTGACAAACACTTCCCAATCTTACTTTAAGGTAGGTAGGGATGCTAACGTACCTGTAGCCAATAATAAGAAGTAGTGAAGGAGAATGTTAGGAATTTGAAAAGACAAACACCTTAAAATGTTAACAAAATTGAAATAGGAATTCTTCCTATAGCCTTCCTTTAAAGGTAGATAAGGATCCTGATATTCCTATGGGAAACAATAAAAAAATATTATAGGATAATGTTAATTAGTTATATGACAGACACAAACATATAAGAATATCTACAAGATGAAAGGAAAAAAATGAATAAGTAACAAACCGATTATGATTAATTAAAATAAACATTAAAAAAACCTATAATAATGATACAATGCTTGTAAAAATTTATCCATTTTAGAAAAATCTAGGAGGTAAAAGATTTTATATCTCTTCTCAATATTAACAGTATTTTGGTTTTTCTTTTCCTTTTTCTTTTTTGGCTGGGGGGTGGGGGCGTTAGCACAGGACGTTATGTCACTATGAAATCCAATTTATTTCCCCTTAGGGGTATATGAAATACTCCTACAATTCTTCCCCAAATCATTTAAAATGCTCATAAGGAAAGAAGGTAAAAGTTGAAGATTAGTAAGTTTGATATGAACTTTTTTTTGGTTTTCTTTTATAGTCTAAATGATCAAAATAAAATAACATATCACATACTACATCCAGAAGGACTTAATTCTTAGAAGTATAATGATATCTACAAATTAACTTGCATAGAAGATAATTAAGAAAGAATTACATCTTACTTCATCTGCATCCTTTCTTGTCATGAATGCAAGGTAGGTTTGGAGTACGAAGTTCATTTTTGGATGAAAGCTCGCTTGTTGAATGTGTTTTTTCTTAGGCTTTTCCCCTGTTTATCCAGTTTATTTTGCCTTCATGATTCACAAATCTTTCATTGCTATTCTTTTGATGTACAAGTGTCTTGGAATGTTGATTTCATGATATGATTTGATTAGAGGATGCAGCCTGCTTGTCTCCTTCAAATTATTGGCATCTTTCTCTGGAGTTGAGTGGATGAAATAGGGCTTCCCCCCCCCCCTCCAAACGTTTTAGTGTAAACCTTAATTTATTTGATAGATACTGCTCCTCAGCACCTTTGATTCACTTCCCACAATTTCTCCGGAGAGCTGATCCACTCAGTGGTGAAGACTTTCAGTTTAATGAGTTTTTTACGGCTGCATAGGCTTTAAAGCTTTTTCTCCTGATGTTTACATCCTGTGCCTCAGTGGATCTGAGATGAGTGAGTAGGTTTCTGTGCATTCCTTTATCCTAGAATATGGAATAGGCTAGCAGGCATTGTGGTGGCAATTGGGTCTTCTTGTGAATCTTGAGGCTATTTTCAATTAGCTGCATGCATGTGGGGTTGATTCTACAGTTTTATGAGCTGTATAGTCCTTACCATTATTTGGGGTGCATGGTTATTGTGCCACTATGGTGTTTTAACTGTAGAGCACTGCTTTTTGGATTAACTTGGATTAATTTGGCTTATTGGGTCTCTTTGGTTATTATCTGACAAGTGTTCTCAGAGCACCCTGTTTCAGACATTCCATAGAAATGGACTTTGCTGTCACTTGTCAGTTAAGATGTCCTGGTAGTTTTGCACTTTTGATTATTCCCTTTTTTTTCTTCCTGTTTTTGTTTTGTTTAGCTTCTGTTTGACTATGCTTGTACTCTTCTTTTGTTACTTCTTAAAGAAAATGCATCTGAATCATTTCAATACTGAGTGTCTGAGACACGTTTACAACTGTGACTGAAGCGTTATCTGGTGATAGTATATTGCGATTGAAACTGAAGGATAGCTTCTGGTACTTAGATAGATGTTTTGTCTTGTTTATTAGGTGTAGGCATACCAAACTAGAATGATTTATTAAGTATGCTATGTCCAATATGGAGTTCTGCATAGCTTGAGAATTTTTTATGCAATCTAGAACTTTTTGAGTGGGATTTGGCCAAACTAAATCCACATTATTTGTCCAATGGTGTACCTTGTATGATCTCTTTATCACTAACTTCTTACTCTCATATCCTCAGCATTGCAAGCACATGAAAATGATGTTGACACTCGTTTAACTCTGGCTTCCCTTCTCATGGAGGAAAACAGAGAAGATGAAGCCTTAGCACTACTTTCACCTCCACCCCATTCAGGTAGTGCTGTATCATGGTTATATGCTGCTTCTCCCCCCCCCCCCCGTCAAAAAAAAAAAACTCTTTGTATTGATTAAGAGTTGAGCGACTTTCTTGATATGAAATACTTCTTTGGCAGGGGTGTCGAATGAGATTGATGTGGATACATCTCAGCCTTGGTGGGTTAGTGCGAAAGTGAAGCTGAAGTTATCCCATATTTACAAAACCAAAGGAATGCTTGAGGCCTATGTTGGAGTAATGTACCCTGTAGTCCATGAGTCACTGACTATTGATTCCATGCATCAAAAGGTACTCCTTTTACGGACTCTATGCCCAGTCTCTCTCCCCTTTCTCTCATTCTGGGTGTGCATGCTTGTATGTAGTCGTACTTGCCACATACGTAGCACTTCCCTCCTCGCTGCCAATGTGCCATTTTATACCGTGATATATTAGCATCCGAAAAATTTAATTATTGGAGAAACACAGATCCACATTGCACTGTTTTGATGGCTGGAAAATGAATTATCCAAAACAAGCGGCTGTAAAATTAAGCATCAATTGATATCGTGAGTTATTTGCATCTTAAAACTTTTCATTGCTGGGAAAACATAGGAGATTCACATTAACACAATGTAAGCGGCTACAAAATGAAGCATTAAGAATGTTCTAAAAGCTGAAATTACATCAGAAATGCTAACAGAAGATGGCTTCTTTGCCCTTTCATGTCAGCTGTCATGGGTGGTGCCTTGGCTTATTAGCAAATGCTTATGAAACAAAGCTCTTTCGGTCATTCCCCCTTGATGTTGACCCTGATGCATATTCTGTTGATGGATGAAAGGTGTGTGGTGAGATCTCCAAATAATAAAATAGTAAAAATGGTTGCTTTTCAAAGAAAAAAATTGTGTTGGTGAGTGGCATATTAAATTTTATATTTTCCAATATGACTTATAGTCTTTCAGGTCCTTTGCTTCCAAACTTCTGACTTCTAGACCAGCCAGGCTTTTAAGCCCTTAAGGTTTTTTTGCGCTTTAGTAGAAAATCTAGAGAAAGCATTTGTTTGTTGTGGTAGACTATCTTGATACTTATAAAATCTTCCTTTTTCCCTAAATCTCCGAGCGTAGGTGGGGTATTACAAGTAGTTTAGTTAGTTGATGGACAATTGACAGAATAAGTCTGAACTCGTTCGAGCTTCGTTATCTACCATGTATCAATTTCAGGATAGGTATATGCCTTCTGTCTGCACTTGAATTTGTCAGATATTATAGTTGTGCTTTCTATGTCATTTATGAAGATTCATGCAATCTGGACGCACGTAACACTTCCATTTCTAGTAAATTGTAATATCCTTTCACACTCTCTCTCTCCCCCCTTCAGGTGAAACAGAGGAAGAGGTTAACTGAGAGCGAACTGTTAGAGAGAGTTAAAGTTCTAGGTGACCAACAAACTGATTCGGTATTTGGCAGTTTCAGGCGACCTGCTTCCAAAAATGTCATGTATGTGAATCCTTTGCTCGGAATTCCAATGTATTTTTATTTTCTCATTGTTTCTACATGATGACTTGAAAAACTGTTTGCACGAAGTATAAATTTGCTGCTTTTACTACCAAATGAGGTGGTCTTCGTGCACTTGCTCCACGTCCCCTTCAAGGGAGGTGTGGGGTTCAAATTCCAATAGCAGCAACTGGAAAGGGAGTTCCGCTCATCCCCTTTCCCTCAGAACTCCCACGCCTTCGCCGATAGGGTTTCCCCATGACTGAGGACGTGGTGTCTATGTCCCCCCCCGGGCTATTTTTTTTTTTTTTTTAAAAAAAGCTGCTCTCGCTTTTAACTACAAGATGGGGCTGTCTAGTTGTATTTGACCCACCTTCCAATCAAGGAGCTGTAAAGTCCAAATCCCAGCAGGAGCAATTGGAAGGATGAGGTTTCCTCCCTCTTCCCTTCTAAGCCCTGCCCTACTATGGTGTCCATGCATGTTGTGGCCCTTAGAAGGCCTATCTTAGCCATCACTCCCCGCCCATCTCAAACAACCAAAAAAAAAAAAGGGATAAACATTGTTGCTGGCTTTTATCTATGGAACTTCCAAATGATTTGCCAGCAAATAAATTTATAGTTGTGTCCCACGTACAGTTGTCTAGTGTCTCTCTCTTGAGTCTATCTCAAATTGTAAGCTGACTTTCTAGATTGCATTCCTTTCAAGCAATTCTTGCAGTTCATTGTCAATTATTTTTTGTGGCTTACAGGGGGAACCTTGCTCGAGTTCTTGGCTCCATTTGCACTTTGTTTTTATTCTGTCTCCTTTTTGCCACTATATATATATATATTTTTCTACCTGGACTCGGTCATTGTTTTTCTGCTGCTTTCGCTGTTTCATGAGCTGTGTTCAATTTTTTCTCTGCTGAATCTTTCTACAGCGACAAGATGAAACTGCCTTTTTTCTATCCTCTGTTACAGATTGAAAGCCCTCCGAGCTAAAAGGTCACTTCAAACGATAGCAACGTCCAAAGAAGAGATGAAATATGCTGGATTGACTGCTGGACTTGATTGGGAAAGTGAGGATTCCAATGATGAAGTTCCGGTGAGAGTTGACATTGTTCGCAAAGTAACTTTTATATCCTCTTAAGAGATTCTGATATGTGCACTCCTTAGTTGAACCTTACATTTTTATGATGTATTTCAGCAACAACCATTGAAGGAGCCTCCATTGCCTGATCTTTTCAAGGATGAGGAACATTGTAGCCTGATATCTGATGTCAGTATTCATTCCTCATACTTGATTTGTATTCTGATTTGGTTGATCATGCTCTAGGGTCATAAAGCTATATCTTTGTTAGATTCAAAAGGAGTTATGTTAATCTGAGAACAATTACAACCCAAGAGACCAAGGTGCCCTCGGAAGTGGGAGAGTTGGAGCAACAACACATTTTCCTCTTATGCCTAATCTTTAGGGATGGCAACATGGCTCGTTGGGACTGAGAATTACCCTCTCCATCCCTGTCTGTGGTCTGCGGGAAGGAAATTCTTCCCGTACCCTTCCTCAGCGTATTCTTGAACCCTTGAACCCTGACGGATACTCATGGATCTCCTATATCCCTGGCTGCACACTTTGAGGGAAGTCCAAATTGATATCAAATTCTAAGTCAAAAAACTCAGACAAAAACCAAATCTCTGAAAATTTTCTCTTTAACGTTCAAGTTAAGTACAAATATAAGCACCAACATTTTTAAACAGTAGAATCCTTGAAAAAATTGAAAAAAAAGTACTAAGATTTGATGGAGTAGATCGACCTTGAAGGTCTTGCACTAGGCAGCTCGAGCCTCAGTGACGGTGGCTTCTGTGGCAGGGAGGGAGTAGTTAAGGGGGGAGAGAAACTAACGGGAGTGGCACACAACAGGCAATGATGTTACGGTAAGAATTTTGTCAAGACTCACTAATATGTTTGTCATCCTTATTACCATACCCATAAAATTTTGGCTTGCTGATGATACTGCTAATTATACCCAAATATACAGTCAATGGACTATCAAGATACACATAAACATTGAATGAGATATAGTGGGTGTCAATTAAACTATTTTACAAATAACATGGCAGACATTTTGCTTAATGTGACTGCCAGATCATGTAGGGGCTGTAGCCATTTCTGCATGCTAATTGCTATTCGCTTTCATAAGGCAGAATTGGGGAGTCAAAATGGCCGAATGGCATTATTTTGGCTCCCTGCACTACTAGATTGCCTTGAAATTATGCTGTCAACTTGGTTTTTGTCGGCCTGCTTAGTTGCTCTTTCCTCTCTTTGAACACTCCACTGTGTGGCATTTGTGACTTATTCTATTTTTGATGTGCTGTTGGAATTTTGTTCCAGTGGCTTTCTTGTGATGGGCTGGTGGTGCCGCTTTTTCCAGTCATATCACTAGTAGATTTTTCTCCCTTATCTAAAAGGAAACATTCGAGTAATATTAGCATCTCATCCTTAGAGAATGCTGTAAGATCCTTGCGAGCCGGAAGGACAAATTGAAAAGCAATTTGCGCTAGAGCGACATCTACCTTTACTTTAGTGACTAATCTAAACCCTGTGGCTGTCACAACCTAACAAAACGAGCATTAGGAAGATTATTCTCCAAAACTTGTATCCTTCCGGATCTGTCAGTGTGCAGTACTCTGTATCACATGTTAGCAAACCTCATTCATGGGGGTTTGCATACTGCAGCGAGCTTTCCATTAGTTGGCTTACTGCCATTCAACATTCCCCCACCCTCCAAAAAAAAAAAAAGAAGAAAAAAGAAGAAGAGTTAGCTGAGTGCCTGCTTAAAACTTGGTTTAAGTCTTGTTTGCATTGATACGCAAAAAATCTTCACAGTTAACTCCGAGGATAGTTAAGTTTTGCTTAGCATGCACAATCTTTCGTCCTTGCTAAATCAATTTTATCTGTTCTTCATTTCCCTGTCTTCTGGGAACAGGTCTTGTTCTTGAGATTTGTTTGATTACTCGTTCTTACCTGTTCAGGGTCTTTTTCACTTTAGGCTTGCAATCTCCACCAGTGGATCCACCTGCTGCTCTTATTTTCATGGCTACGGTCCATGACGGGTTTGAGTCCTTGTTTAATCTCCATCCTTTTACCTATCTCTGATCCATATTTCTGTTTGCTAGTTTCCTTTTCCTTTTTTCCTTCTTCCACCGGCCCCCAATTGTATGATCTTAGAGTCCCATCGTGCAATATTATTGTGCCTTTTACAGCTTTGTAGTGGAACCCTAGACAGTGTCCTTGAAAGAGGTTATGGCATCAAAAAGGACTTTCATAATGCTAATTATCGCTAAAATTAAGAAGATCGGATCTGAAAATGGTACACCTTTTTCTGTTCTGTAGAGTTGAGCTTCATCACAATTTAAGTCCTGAGATCTTGTAAAAAATGTGATGGAAGACTGTAGTTCTTTTGATGTGAAAGAATCTCCATGTTTCAGTGTAAATTTTGTGCCACCATTATAAATCAGCAATCCTTGTAATATATTTTACCATTGCTTTTCTTTCTGCTGTGAATATTTCTATATATATGGTCATGTATTAATATTTTCCTTTCGTCTATCTGTGTTTTTCTGTTAGTTATGCACAGCATTGACTTCCTCACAAAGGTATAGTGAAGCTCTGGAAATTATTAAACTCACATTAAAGATAACTTACAAGACATTGTCTGCTGAGAAGAAGGAAAATTTTTGATCCCTTGGTGCTCGTAAGTGCTTAACGTGGAATTGCTTCCCTCTGTTTTGGGTGCCGATGTCCTTCGTATTGGATGGGTCTTTGGCCCCCTTTGTTTATTCAACATTTTGTGTTATTTTCATATTAAGATTGTTGAACAGATTTTTCTTATATTTCTGTAACGCAGCAGTGTTTTCTTTTTTCCCCCTTTCTTGAAGTATGCTATGTGTTCTTCTCTCCAGAAATAGCTCTGAACATCACTGATCCATCAGGCTTTAATTTTGTACGCCACCTTGTTAAGCAACATCCACAGAGTATTACTGCATGGAACTGCTATTACAGATTAGTTTCAAGGTAATGGTAATAGAAAACCATGCATTGCACATATTTCTTGGATGTTCTAATTCCTATGTATAGTTTGTCCGCAATAACACGGTGCCTGAACTCAACTTGATCATCTTGGTTTGGTGTGCAAGTTGCTACTATTTTATTTCATTGTCTTATTTTCATTCATCATTGATTTAGATTAGAAAGCCGGCTTTCAAAACATTACAAGTTTTGGATGCGACTTGGACAAAAGGGTTTCGTGCCACCCAGAATTATTTATGGAAACCAGTTTACGATGATCAGTCAGCACCAAGTGGCTGCCAAAGAGTACTTGCAAGCTTATAAACAAATGCCAGAGAACCCATTGGTCAATCTTTGTGTGGGTATGAGCTATAAAATTCTTTGTCAGCCTGGTTCTCTATATTTTTCCTCCCTTTTTTTAATGATTAACTTATAGGTTCTATGTGCTATCTAGGTACTGCCTTATTGAATGTAGCCCTGGGTTTTAGACTCCAAAACAAGCACCAATGTGTTGCTCAAGGATTAGCATTCCTCTACAACAATTTGCGTCTTTGTGAAAATAGTCAGGTGAGCTGCTGAATATTGATTATCTTTTTCAAGGCATGGACTGGCTAAGATGTACCATGGGTAGAATTCGTATATTAAATGGTCATTGAATTGAATAGCAATATAGCATGGGTTTCCTTTTGATAACTCAGAATTTTGTTTGATGCTATTCCCAAAGCAAATTGTTCTTCACTGTCGGTAAAATCTTTTGGCTTCCATATTTGTTGTAACATATAGCCTTTTCCTATTAAAAACAGAATTCATTCAAAGAATTCAAGATGCATTGCATCATTCATTACTTACCTAGGTAGCCTGGCTTCTTGATGCAACACTACACCTTTTTTTTGACTCTTTCATATTTCCTCTCAATTTATATGCAAAATATTTGTAACTTCTTTAAAACTGCCCTTTTTTTTTAATAAAGAAAAATAAAGTCTGTTTGAATCCTATGTGCATGTTATGGGTAAGGTTACTGGCATGGGGATCTTTCAATATGTTTTTGGCTTAGTAGGGGCGACACTGTGTGGTGTGGTGGTGGCTGCTTCTGCTTCTAGTTCTTGTTAAAGTTTGTTTCATTAAGGGCAACTAAATTCTAGCACATTTTCAGGAGGCTCTATATAATATGGCTCGTGCATGCCACCATGTAGGACTTGTCTCACTAGCGGCCTCTTACTATGAGAAAGTCCTAGCAATACGCCAGGAGGATTGCCCCCTTCCCAAGCTTGCAAAAGTGGATAGAGATGCCGCAAAACCCCCCGAACCCGGCTACTGCGATCTTCGTAGAGAAGCGGCTTACAATCTCCATTTGATCTATAAGAAAAGTGGAGCCGTTGATCTAGCTAGGCAAATTTTGAAGGATTATTGCACCTTGTGAGATAAGTACATGATTGTCTTCTTTGTTATGCTTACTAAGTTATGTTAATAGCTCCTACATGTTAGTACAATTTGAACTTTTTGGAGAGACTTATGGTGTGTTTGGCAAGGTTGAAAACTATTTTCCTAGAAAATGACTTTCCATGTAAAATAATTTTCAACTCATATTTTTAGTTGTTTGGTAAAAGGAAAAATGAACTTTCTGGAGAATGAGTTTGATTAACAAAAAATTAAAAAAAAGCTAAAAATGATTTTCCTAATCTTCGAACCATATATCAAGGAAATAGACCTGGAAGAAAGAGAGTGAAATCATGTGAGAACCCAAGAAATATAAAATTAACTCACGCTTTATTTAAAGTGAAAATATTTTCCTTCATTCTAGGAAAAATAATTTTCGTCTGAAAACGAATTTTGCCTTTTTGTTTTATCAAATACCGTAAAATAAGAGACACTCTTGCCAAACACACCCTTAACTTATGGTATAATTTTTGGAGTTATGTTGCATGCAGTTGGCTTTATCTACCCTTGCTTTGACTTCATGGTATCCTGTTTTTTTTTTTTTTTTTTTTTTTTTTTTTTTTTTTTTTTTGGGGAGTGAAAAAACCGTGGTTCATGGCTTCTATAGCTTGCAAAAGTGGCTTCAGTGTAAATGACTAAAGAGTTTCAAGTGTAAATGTAAGAGCTAGATATGTGTGGCATGTAATTTCGTTCCAAATGGTGATCCAAGTGTCGATGGAAAGCTGGCTTATCAAGGCAAATTCATGGGCTCATGTAAGACTTGAAATTTTTGGACATTGCTTGCAGCTTTTCATTATTCGTTAACCACACTGTTTTGATTTACTTGCTATGTGTTGTGGTCTCTCTTCCAAGGTTACAAGTGTTGTACCGGACCATGTACCCTTTTGTAACACGAATGATACGTATCGGTATCATGTACCCTTTTGTAACACGAATGATACGTATCAGTACCAAAATTTTTGTACTGAATGTAAAAGGCAGAAAAAATTAAAACAAAATAAATTGAAAACACCAAAGCCCAGATGGGTTTTTAATTCCCTTGAATTAAGTGGCTGTAAAGCAAAAAAAGCCAATTTAGACAT